>VWZX01005618.1:414338-432308 GCA_013399015.1 Galbula dea
GCCGCTGCCACCGCCCCTTCCCCGCCCCTTCCCCACCCGCAGTGCCGGCCCACAGAGCCCGGCGTACGGAGGGAGTTGTAGTTACCGTTGTCCTGCCTGCGGACGGAAGCATCTCCTCCCCGAGCCCTCGGAGCAACTGTGAAGGCTGGAAGCTCTGGGGCGAGCCGTTAAGACGGAGATCCTTGGGGCCGGCACCGGGTGTTTCAAGCCAGCTCGATGTGCACCCCTGGAGAAAGCAGGAAGAGGCCCTGCAGAGGAGTTTTACCCACTTAATAAATTATGGGGGAACAGCTATTTCATATCATTTTGAAGAAGGAGAGGCATAATTTGTTAAGGAGGTGGTGTTGGAGCATCTCCCTCCTGAGGAAAGGCTGAGGGAGCTGGGCTGGGTCAGCCTGGAGAAGAAGAGGCTGAGAGGGGACCTTATTGGTGCTTATCAATATCTAAAGGGTGGGGGCAAGAGGATGAGGCCAGACTTTTCAGTGGTGCCCAGCACCAGGACAAGGAGCAACAGCCACAAACTAGAAAAAGTGTTTAGTGTTTATGTTCCACCTAAAAATGCAGAAGAACTTCTTTCCCAGGAGTGTGACTGAGCACTAGACCAGGCTGTCGAGAGAGGTTGTGGAGTCTCCTTCTCTGGTGAGATTCAAACCCATCTGGACACAATCCTGAGTGCTGTGTTCTAGGGATCCTGCTAGAGCAGGGAAGATGGATGCCTCCAACCTTAACCATTCTGTATTGAAGTTCCTCACACAGCCAGAAAGCTCCCACCACCACCCCCCCAGCCCAGCAAACAGTAACACAGCTGCATGTAACAGGGTTTTGTGTTTTTATTTAAATCCACTTACAGCAAAACACAGGCTGGCAGTACAGCAAACAGAGTGTCAGAGAGACAATGCTCACCCCGTGTGCCCAGCAGCATTCATCTCCCTCCCCTCACCTCTGCCGACTTCATCCCACGAGGTTGGCTCAGCTGGTGGCCGAGGGGAGGCCAAAAGGAGGATAAAGAAGCTAGCCTGAACCCTGAAAAACCACCACACACTCTACATTTCCAAACAGTTACCCCAAATGAAGCTGCTCCCCCCTCCCCTTAGGTAGGAATGGAAAAAAAGAAAGGAAGGAATGATTACATTTGTCTCCCTTTAAAGGGTGACTTCGTTATTTTCGATGCTGTGATGATCTTGAGCATCCTCAGCACTCTCCAATGTTTGATTGCTCTTATCCTCAGGGATTTCGGCTGAAACGTGGACCTGGCTCTCCCTGCTTTCCGTGCTCTGGTAGCTGTCCCCTCTGACACCAACCTTCCTATCATCTCCTTCCACCTCATGGCTGTCAAATTTCTGCCGGCTGTCGTTCTCCATGCTCTGGGCACGCTGCTTGCTGTCCAGCTCGCTGCTGTCCTGCCCCTGGCGCTTGTCAGCCCATTTCCCACTGATGACACGTTTCCCCAGGACACGAGGGGCAGCTCTCTGCTCCCAGGAGAGCCCTGACTGACGGCTGTCTGCGTCCAGGGTGCTCTCATCCTCCTCGCTGGCATCATACCCATTGAGCTGTGTTAGAGAGCGAAACAAGACAGCCATTGTCACTACTGGGGAGCTGATCTGTCAACAGCTGCTGCCAAACTGCACCAAAGCAAGCTTCATGAGCTGCAGGGACACTTGAAGCCTGCATGATACATCTCTGCCTGGAGACACTGTGGGCTGCTATGGAGTTACATGAACTTTTCACATCAGGAGGAACTCCAGTTTGATCTTGGCCTCAGGTATCACATGTGGAAATACATCCAGGCAGTGCAAGCTGCAGCACTGCATAGCTTGCAGCAGGCTGTGCTCCTGCCTTGGCACTTCAACAGCCAACAATACCCCCCGAGCTACAGAAAACACAGAATATCCCAAGTTGGAAGGGACCTACACGAATCATCCAGTCCAACTCCCATTTAGGCACAGGACAACCCCAAAGTCACAGCATGTGTCTAAGAACATTGTCCAAGTGCTTCTTGAGTAGAGGCATCCAGGGAAAGGAAATACATCCCTTCACTTATGCCTACTTTTCCCTCACCATTCCTTCCTCAAACTGACTCCCATAAAATAACAAGTCCAATTTCAAGTTTGCTACCCTCTTCCCAAAAACCTGGGCGTCACTGCTCAGCACTCTTTACCTTTTTAGCAGCTTTGTGGAGTTTGCTGGCCTTCATCACCATGGCCTTTGCCCTCAGCCTGTAGGCCACACTGTCCCCTCTGCCAGCATTGTCTCCCCGGGTGAAAGGGACTGTAAATGGAATGTCTGTGGGAAACCCTGTGGTAACCTCATCGGATTCATCAGTGTCATTGGAATCATTGTCATCATCGTCATCATCATCCACATCTTCATGGCTCTTGCTTGAGGCATCAGGGAAGTTCTGGAACACATTTATTATGCAAATGAGCATGGATGGGAGATGTGGTATCTGTCCTGCTCAGCCAGGGCTTAGGCTCTGCTGAGGAGCTACGTGCAGGAGTTGCTCTGAATTTGCCCAGCACTGCCCGAGACTCTGTTTTATTTAGGGAGAGCTGTTACCACAAGAACCACATTTGATTGAGGAAAATGAATGTTGATAGACACTGGCTGCCCTGCAGCACTCAAGGGACATGCTGCTGTTCAAAACACTCACCGGCTGTACTGGGACATCCACACTTTCTTCTGAAGAGTAAAGAGTCTGCAAACAACACAAAACTCACTATTAGCACACAAAGGTGTGTACAGTACAGCTGAGCAGCACCTGGAGTACTCCTGAAGCACTCAGTCCTAACTTGGAAGTCTTGGCATTGAAAGATGCTTTGCTTTCCCCCTTCCAGTTAGTTGTCCATACCTGCTGAGCGGACACCAGGTTATTCTCTGGGTGCTCAAGACTCTCCCAAGAGTGAGAATTCACATGGTGGTGGTGATATCTGGGCAAATCCTGGCCCCTGGGGTCCTTCAAGAGAAAAAAAATAAATAAAAAGAGGTTTTTAATCCACAACAGAGCACCTGGGAGCTGCCTGTGTCACCACCTCTGCTTTCAGGCAGATGTGTCTAATCCTCTTGCTCAGGATGTGTGTCCTCAGCAGTTCAGTGCAGCAGGAAGAGGATTCAGAGCAAGCCATGATCCCAGATGGACAATATGATGCCAAAGATCTGCCTCTCCCACCAGCACAGTCTGGAGAATGTCAGATCACTTTCTCCAGCTGGTTTTCACTGAGTGGATTTTGGAGTCATATCTAATGACCATAATATCTGCTGCTCTTTTTCCCAAGAGCAATTTATGTCCTACATCAAGAAGACTCTAAACTAGATCTGGTAGCTGATTCTCAGAGCAAAGGGTTGGTTGTACATGAGTAGTATCTAGCAGTGGAGTTTAAACCCAATAGCTATATCCAAGACTAACACAGGTCACTCACACCACTCCAAGATGTCATGGGAGTTGGATTCAAGTGCTCTTCCAGCACCAGATATGTTCCACGCTAATAAAGTAGCTGTGCCATGCTGCAGTCTTTTTCTCTTTTTAACTGACAGCTTACACATTTTTTCATTAAGAAAAAAGGTTCCCAGTGCTGGTGCAGAGACACAGCTAATGGAATTCCACAAGCAGGACACCTAACATAGCAAAAGTCCAGCTGAGGTCAGTGGGAGGAGCTGACTCACAATGGCCAGGTGAAGACATGTTCTGCAAGCAGCTGCAATCCCAGACATATACAGTGTGTATTAGTGAAAAACAAACCAAAACAACCCCCCCAAAACAACCCCCATACAACGTGTATTAGGGAAAAGTAAAAATCAAAAAGGTTTTTTTAGGGAAAATGAATAAAGGACAAAAGGAGCTTACATGTTTTTCTTCAGAGCTGGCAGAAGTGGCATGCTGCTTGGATTTACTCACCTTGAAAGCAGAAAAGAGAAAGAAACATTTGTCAGTGTTCATTCCCTGCTAATATGCAAAGCAAACGTGCAAGTGATTGCTGATAAACATTTGTGAGTTACTCACTGGCCATGCAGCAGTGATGCTGAGAAGGCACAAGCACAGAACTGCCACCTTCATTGTGATGTTCTACCTGGAAAATATTTTGGAACAGTGAGCCAGGGAGGTAAAATACCACAGAAATGCCAAAGGCTTTTGTTTCTCCTGGTGCACATCACGGTGCTGAGGCCAGCTCTCTGCTGACAATTCAGCCTGCCCAAGCCAATCTTTTCCCTCTGTCCTCATCACCACCCCACACCCAGCTGCTTTTGTCATGACTTAGCAACTCAAAAGCTACAAGGTGAGAATGCTGAGTAGTGGTGAGATTAGCCACACTGAGAAGGTTCCTTCTGTCATCTGCTGCCTTGCACTAGCAAAGGAAAACCTCTGTGAAGAACAAAGCTCTCTAAAGATCAGCTTTGGCTTGTCTTTGTTCCCTTTTGCCAGAAGAGGTGGGAAAAGACAAGCTCAGCTTGGATTCTCTTCTCATTTATTTTAGAGCTAGTTTTCAGGCTTATTAACTGGAGTCACTGTGAGTAAACTCAGTTTATATGAACAGAAACTGCTCTTAGTGACAGACCTTTATTTCCCCCTCCAGAAGTTTGAACAGAATAAGCTGTGACTCCAAGCAGGAGATCAAGTGAAACATCTGCTCACATTGCAGTTGTAGCAGCTTAATAAATGACAGAATCACAGAGAATCATGGAGTCATTAAGGTTGGAAAAGACCTCCAAGTTCATCAAGTCCAACTGTCAACCTCTTACCAACCTATCATGTCCTGCTGAAATTAGGGCAGTATTGAGCTATAGTAAATTTTGGCATTGACAGACCTATTTCCAGGTTAAGGCACATCCCTCAGAAATTAAACTGATTTACTGATGAACAAGCAGCATTTAAACCTGTAGTGAATCATAGCAGCAAAGAAAGGCTCCTGAGGGCACATTTAAAACACAGGAGTAAGGCTGGCCCTGGGTCAGGACACCCTGTCAGAGGTTTCAGGACTTACACACAGAGGAGAGCGTGTGACCCATCCCTTCAGCAGTGTGCAGCACACACTACAAGCCTGCCAGGAGAAACAGGGGCACTGCCAGGCAGTGGTTACATGAGGCAGGAAGCTTGCTGTGGTCAAGTACCAGCCTGGAGTTTCCAGCACTAGATTCAGTGTCAGGGTTCTCAGTGTCCTCCCAAGATCTATCAGCAGCCAGGTTTAACCTTGTGATTGTGTAAAATGCCTTGCATTGCTAAAGCAGCCTTGCTCCTGAGAAAGCACACCTTTTTCCACAGAGACACATCAAACATCCCTGTCCAGTGGAGCACTTCTCAAAGATCTCCTGCCCAACACCTCACTAGAGCTGCAGACAGAATGGCACAGAATGGTAAAAGAGCAAAAACCATTACCTTCTCTGGTGCTGGAGGGGTCAGCTGTCAGAAGAGCACTCTCTGTGATCCCAGCAGCAGCTCCAGACAGTTGTCTCCCAGCAGCTCTGGCTTTCTCCCCTGGTTCTCTGCCTGCCTGACATCTCCAGCCTTGGGGAATTTAAACCCTGTCCCAGGCACAGCCACCAATCCTCGTGGGGCGGAAAAAGATGAGGTCATGAGGCTCCTGGCCACCGTCCTGCCCACGTTCTCCTACACTTCCTCTTTGGCTTTGTGGCTTTTGAAGCAAACAAAAGCTACTCTATGGTTAAAACATTACTTATGGGCAAGATCATTAACCAGCAGGTCCGCTGAATGCACAGCTTTTGGTATCGTGGAGGAGGACTTCAGGGCATGTCTGTCCTCCTCTGGTGAAAAGGTAGAGACCAGGTTCCCAGAAATCCTTCATGCCCTGTTCTGTAAGGGGTAGGAATGAGTAATGTGTGCAGGAATAAAGAGATCTGAACATAAAACTCCCCCCAAAGTTGTTAATGCTGCCACAAAGCTGTAGGTTTGCTCTCCAGGGTATGCATGCAGCAACAGGAATCACAGAGTGCAGAACATGGTCTGACCTGGGTCAAAAAACTAACCAAGTGAGTACATCTCAATAGGCATTCTGCATCCAGAAACTCACTTGTAAATGTCTACAAGAGCCACTGATAGTCTAATTAAAAAGGTTAAAAAGCAGCTGTAGCTCTAGTATAAGGAGTGCCCTGACTACTTTTGGGATGCAAGGAACATCATGGGATGCAATTCCATGTCTGCTACTGAGCAAACCAGCCCTGCTGATGGGGGACAGATCGATTCTGGCAGCACTTGGCTTGGATGTCCAGAGCTCTGGATAGACTCTGCCTCATCTGATGGAGATGAGAGATTGTTTGAATACAGGGAGACATTTCAAACAGCCTTTTAGAAGCCAAAATACTTATGACTGTTTCAAAGTGGCTGCCTTTCTCCTCCTTTCTGATACCCAGCTGATGTTTGAAGTGTCCTTAGTGAAGCAGCAACGAAAGAGACACACTGTTATCCCAGGACATGTTACCAGTTGCCCTGTGCTTACCAACACTTCTGTGGCATGTTTACAAACATACCCAAGCCAGCTCAGCCCCTGCCCATCACATCATCACATAGACCTATCCAAGGATGGTTTTAAGCTGAGAGCAGCAACAGCTAGAATTTTAATGTACTCTTCCTAGGGTGTTCTAATAACCTCGGAGAAGAATTGACTTAAAAGATAGTAGATGATCATTAATAGTTCTGCATGTCCATAAACCCAGGTATGAATCCACCTGAATGAGGACTGTCATAGCTTTTCTTTGGTGGGAAGTAGGGGTTATGTGACCATTGTTATTTACTAACTCAGGGAAGACTTTTCAGGAGAAAAAGCCTTCAGGAACTAGGATTTCAGCAGTGTGATCTTCTGCAGATTTAGACAGCTTACATCACCTGCCATCCTACCTGCAGCTCAGTGCTTCTGGAACCCAGACAGTTTACTGAAGCCCTTGAATGCAGGTGCAGGACTCGAGCTGTGAGCAGGTGCTACCAGGAAGTTTCAGCTTGAGCATTACATAGCAGCTGCTACACCCAGATTACAATACATCACTACTACTCACTGGGACTGCTTCAGAAGGCTCCAGCCAACCCCAAACCAGGCCCTTAGGTAGCCAAGTGCCTTTGATCTCAAACACCAATACAAATGAACAATGCAACCTGCAACTTCCCTCACCAGTAAGAGAAAACTACTTCCACCTGAGAGAGCAAGAAACTGGGACAGGGAGAGAACTGTGGCAGATCACACCACTGAATGTGGGACTGGTTCTGCTGGGTCCTGCTTTCCAGTCCACACACTTGGTCAAATTTTAAGCCTGCCAGAACCTGCTTTCTCTACCAACCATTCACCAAGTGACATGGAACTGAAGAACACTATACTGAATCTCTATGCTGTCTAGCCAAACAAGAACATTCCAGCACCTGCAATCTGCATAATGGCTTATTATTGTCTAGCTGACTTCCAGGAAAATACATAATGTCAGGACTTGTGAACAAGCTGTTTCATCAAGTTCAGCAGCAGTTACAAGTCATGCTGATGGAGAAGCCCAGAGCCATTTGAAATAGCTTTAGAACAGAATAATTTAGGTTGGAAAAGCCCTCTGGGATCATCGAGTTCAACATCTACCCAGCTGTGCCATGCTCACCACTAAACCATGGCCCCAAGCACCACAGCTACAGGTTTTTTGAACCCCTCCATGGATGGTGACTCCACCACCTCCCTGGGCAGCCTGGGCCAATGCTTGAGAACCCTCTCAGGGAAGAAATTCTTCCTAATATCCTGAACATCCCCTGCACAGGTCAGTTATCACTGTGGCTTCTCAAGGCCAGTGTTCTGCAAGTACTTGGAATAGTTGTCTCCCAGCAGGGACACTGTGATCCCCAGGGAGTTTCTGGCAAACAACTGATATTTCCAGTATGCTGGGGGATGGCAGCATTTCTGGGTACTGTTGCCAAAGCTATATGTTTGATTTTGTAAGACCTAAGGAACAACAGTGATGTCTGTAGTATTCCAGAAGCAGGATGTGAGGCGACAGTTACTACCAAATGACTTCATCTTATGCAAGATCAGCCTGTAGGGAGCTGTAGTAAATTTAGCACTTGTCCTATGCTCATCATGATGTGGTCATTCTTTTTGCCTTGGCAAGAGGTAGTGCTTCCATGGTAGCAGGTTGTGCTTCTCATGGCAGGAGGTAGTGCTTCTCATCCTCTCTGAGATAAAGAAAGCAGGCAGAAAGGGGCAGAGCTTTCACCATCTTCGCTTCCCACATTAAAACGCCTCATTCTGGAGAGAGCACTTGGCTGGCAGTGGCCCAGCAGAGGCAGCTTGCTCCAGTGTAGCAGTGGGAGGGTACATGATTTCACCTCTCCAGAGCTGTCAGGGTCTGTCCAGAGCATGGCCATGACAGGCTGTAATTTGTTGCATGTAGGTGACATTTTCTACTTGTCTATCCTGTCAAGCAAAGCTTTTGACCACAGATTTTTGCCATCTTTGGCTGGGTTAGGAAGGTGTGGTTAGGCTGCTGTTCCGTCTCTGTGAGAAGCCCTACCAGTGTCTCCAGTGCAACCTCCAACACCTAGCTAAGATGCTGAGCCCAGGCATCAGTGTGATGCCCAGTCTTTAAGGAGACCTGGCTTGTGTTTAGATTTGTTCACCAAAAGAGAGAGAGAGAGAGAGAGAGAGATTTCTTCAGCAGCATCAAGAATGCTATCAAGGAAAAGCCCCAAGAAATCTCAGCTAAGACAAGTCTTTAAAACAACTGCTTTGCAACTAGATTGTCCCAGAGTAAAGCAGACTTAGTGAACAGTGGTTTCTGTGAAAAGCAAATGAAAACCAAAACTTTCTTGTATTGCTACCATAAAATACTTGACTTTTACAGCCAGCTAGGAAAAAAACCCAAGTTTTCCAGATCTTTTCTTTTCCCCTGTCAAAATTAATGTATTTCAAAGCTGAAGCTCATGGAGCAGCAGCAGCAGGAATTAAACCAGCACAGAAACCTGATGTTATTTTCAGGTCATCATAGTTACCGGTGTGAAGAGCAAAACACCAGACATTTCAGTGCTGGTTTTGTAGCTGTGTTTCACCTCTGAATTGACAGAAAAATAATTGCTTGGGTTTGTTTTGTTGGTTTTTGTTTGTTTGTTTTTCAGTAAACACAATAATAGTCTGAACTGTTAGAAACAAAAGCAACCAGTGGAAGTATAGATGGTGTACACCAGATTTTCAGGACTGTGCCATTTTGGGACGAGTGTAACCCTCAAAAAGCTGCTGTTTGGGAACAGGAGAATGAGACTTGCAGCATCTCAATGGGAGCTGAGCTCAGTCTGATCCCTTAAAATGCTGGCTCTGGAGCCTGAACACTGCCGCAGAGAGAACTCCCCAGGATGAGGGGAGCACCCAGGCTGTGTGTGGCTGAATCCTCTCTATGCTCCTAGGAAGGTAAGCATCAGTTTTGCAGCAGCTCAGGGCTCACAGTCTGAATCCTGAGGGGAATCTGATGGATTATTCTGTGAAATAGCTTCACAGAATTGCTTTTTGGACAAGCATTGCACAAACTTTGTGACAAATTATTTCCCTCTCTCTCCCCACTGCTATCTCAGTTCCCTGTTTCCTATCCTACTGCAAGATTTTCTCCTCCCAGGGAGAAAGGACACTAATGGAAACATCTGAATATGCAGAATGGCTATGGAAAGAAACCCATCTTCTAGCTCTGTGTTGTGAAACTGTTGGAAAGTCACAAGATGCCTGTTCCACCTAGTGCAGGGACTTTTGGCACAGGAATAATTCTGCACACCCAGCACCCCTCCGCTTGCGTTGCCACTAGGCTCCACTGGCAAAGCACAACCAGCCTCCCCCTTGCTGCAAGAAACAGAAGAGATTCCAGCACAGCCCAGCAGAGAAGAGGTGGGCAGGGAAGGTGATGAGCTAACTCCTCCTCTGCAGTCACCCACACACTCCTGTGCATGACTGAGATGAGCACTGCAATCCTACAGTGCCCAACAAGAGGAGAGTGAGTCCCAACTGCGCCCTGGCAATCCTCATCACCCAGCAGCCTTGACTTCACATTCCACCCACACCACCTCAAGCTCACATCACATTTCCACCCCCAACCCCACAAGGCTCACAGCACGAGAAGCAGACAGTCTCAGAAAGGTTGCTACCAATCCCAGAGAGAATCCTTTCAGAAGGGACACTTTCCAAGTACCTCCTGGAAGAGGCCAAGAGCACAAAGCAGATAACTTGGAGAGGTGCCGGGCGTTACGCAAGGAGGGACTGCAGCCTGCATAGCTGTGGTTATCTGTACACAAGGCATCTTTCCTGCAGCCTGCCCTGGCTTTGCTTTCTTCAGAAGGTCTGAGGAAGGTGAAGCATGTGCTGTGCAAGCAGCGTGAGACTGCTAGGAGGATGGGTTGTGACCCTGTCAGTAAACCTGACCTCAGACTGGGCTGCACACCAGAAGCTCTCCAGATTTCACGTGGGTGCAGGTTTTGTTGTGAGCTCTCTTCTAACTCTCAGCCTTGGGCTGCTGTGGTCTGAGGTGAGACGGACTCAGAACTGAGTCAGGGTGAAAACAAACATCTCCCAGGCACTGTCCACAGGGGTGGGGCAGCTCCTGCCAGTGGAGTGGGAGGAAAAAAACCCATCTGTGGGCCCAATGAAGGGAAATTAAAGAGTTGGGGACTGGATCTGGGGAGGAAGTTGTTTGGCTGAGAAGCTGATTTGATTTTGTGGAGGAACCAAAAGCCAGCAGGCTGGGGTCAAGTCCTCTGCTGTCTGGACTGAATCACGGGCAGATCCCCACGGCTTTCAGGCTTGGAGGTGACGAGGCTGTTCCACCTCAAAGCCCATCCAGGCAGGAGCCAGGATGCAGGAACCAGGCTTCACTACAGCAATGGATTATTTTGGATCTGGCTTGGAAAGCCAGGATCTCTCCTACATGTCAGGATACTTCATCTTGATTGGCATTTGTGTAGCCATCTCTTGTACAGGAAGCAATCAATGTGCCAGTAGGGAACATCACTCAGACCCAGCAATTTCTCATTGTGCTTTGCATATTTCTTCTTGTAGGACAAGAGGAAATGGCCTCAAGTTGCACTTGAGAAGGATCAGGTTGGATATTTGGAACAGTTTCTTCCCTGCAAGAGTGGTTAGGCACTGGCCTAGGCTGCCCAGGGCAGTGGTGGAGTCACCATCCCTGGAGGGGCTCAAAACACAAGTAGCTGTGGCACTTGGTGACATGGCATGGAGGTGCTGGGTCAAGGGTTGGACTTGATGATCCTGGAGTTCTTCTCCAACCTTTATGATTTTACCTTCATTGAAATTGTATTAATCCTTTCAATTTCAGAAAAATTGGGGTGGCTTTTTTGGCTGGAATGAGAAGCAGTAACTGACACCTGACAGGTATTACCAGCAGCAAGTCCAGGGAAGTGTTCACTTTCTTAACTTTATATTTTTTCAAGTAAATAAGCTACCTTGATTTATAGAGTAGTTCAGATGATTGGTTACACCAGGGTCTGAGGAACAGTAGGTTTCTTTTCATTACAAAGGTATTTTCCCTTTCCTTACGCCCTTAGATTCAGGTTCCTTTTCCTTCCTGGCCACCCTTTTAGCAGAACAGGAATGCAAAAGTATTATGGTTTGTAAAGTATTATATTACCTGCTGAACTGGCAGCTCACCTGCATGAGGCAGGTGCCCTTCTAGACCAGATTTGTCACCTCCTGGACAGGCCAGACCAAGGACCAGGAGCACAGCAGCACAAACAGTTTGGGCAAAGCCCTGGTCTCCCTTCTTGCCTACCAGCTCCCTATGGCAGGGAGGTGTTTCTCTGGAAATACAGAGTCGAGAGATAATCACATCCAGACTGAGGAAATAACATTTTGCACATAATTCATACTGGCTACCTAGAGAGATTATTGGTTGAGCATGTAGCTATAAATTTAGCAGAATAAATGGCCAACTGTGGTTGGCATATGGATCCAGAACAGGAAGGAAGCTGCAGCTATACATTAACTAAAGGAAAGCCTAAGATACAGGGTTAATCAGCAGGCTTTGGAGCAGACAAAGGGAAGGGGCAGCTGACAGCACAACTAACTCTGGAGGAGCACATACAGCATCAGGGCTGTTTGCATTGGGAAGAATGTTACCAGTCAATAAATAACAAGCCAGAACTGCTGTTTTGCTCACTGAGTCTTGTTTATCACAAAGAAGTCAAATGACTTCTCCTCACCCATGGAAAATATGAACACAGAGGATGACAAGCAATTTTGGGAAGCAACATCCGTTCTGTATGGAGAAACTTGATCTGCTATACCCAAAATAGCTGATGTTGAAACTCAGGCTCAATCTCATCTAAGCAATTGATTAGCCAAAAGAAGGAAGCACAACTGCTTGTTGGAGCTATGTTGGTCTCACCTCAGGCAGCAGGACAGTAACGGGGCAGGGACAGGAGGGCTGAGTCGGAGTGGAAGTTGAAGATCTAAGGAGGCAGGTTATCAACAGATAACTTTGTGCCCTCAGCAGCCTGCTGGGAAGCATTTATTATGGCATCTGGTCCCTGAAGGAAGCACTATAGACACTCTGGCACTTGTACCTTGGCACTGGCACAGTCACAGAGCACAGGAATCTGTCTGAGCCCAGCAGGACCACGCTGCTGCCTCCATGCCTGACACTCCCTACTCCTACATGCAAGTGCATCTTGGCTCAGCTATGCTGGCCAGGCTCGCTGGGGCTAAGCAAAGGACAAGTAGTAGTGTGATGGCTTGAGCAAAGCCCAGCAGCATTCAGCTGGCAAAGCTTCTTAGAAAAGTGACTTCTGCAGGATGAGTTCCCCTTTTGCAAGGCTATACAACCCCAGTTCCCTCAGCTGCTCTTCACAACACTTGTGCTCTAGACCCTTCAGCAGCCTCATTGCCCTTGTTTGGACACACTCCAACATCTCTATGTCTTTCCTGGCTTTATGGAAATAAGATTTCTCCTCCTGGTGATCAACTGTGAAAGCAAGAGATCAAAGTAGCTGAGCCACTGATGGAAAAGAGATTAGAAACACACAAGAACTAAAGATCTAGAAGCTAGTTCTGGAAGTGACCAGTGACAGTAACTCTCCATTCCTCTCTCAATGCAATAAGAACTTGTTGTCCATTGACTTTTTATCCCACTTGAAAAGACAAATCCAGAGGAATAACTGCTGGATTGGATGGAATTAAAGCAGCAGTGTGTAAGAAACCCCTAAGGGGAGTGGATTCCTCTGCCTGACACCAGCTCAGCACCTCTGTATGCAGGAAGGAACATCACAGCTTTTCAGGTTACCCAGCAAGGTGCAACCCAACCTCTCTGTGCAAGGTGCCCACCTTGGGGGGGTCTCACCCAGGTACCCAGTCCCTCTCAGGGTCTGGAAAGGTCAGCACCTGTCATGCTGGGGCTACCAACACTTCTGTTAACTGGTTGTCGAGAGAGGTGGGAGATGTCCCATCCCTGGAACCATCCCAGGTCAGGTTGTTTGGGGCTCTGAGCAACCTGATCTAGTTATAGATGTCCCTGCTGACTGTCGGGGGTTGGGGGGGGGGTTGGACTTGATGACCTTTAAAGGTCCCTTCCAACTCTAACCTATGATTCTGTTTGTTGCCACTATGCAGGGCCCATCCTTCATGCAGCTTTGTTCAGCTATTACTCTCCAGGAAACCTCTTGGCTGGCTTAGGCCCTGCTCTGAGGAGCAGCAAGGTGGAAATGAGGCTCTCCAACAAAAACAGCTCCTGGTTTATTTGTTTGGGTTTTAATTTCAGCATCGTGATCTCCCCACAGGACGTTCTAGGAAAGCACAAGAAATGTAATTAACATTGATCTCTTCCTGCTGCAAAGCAGAATTGCAAATAGAACCCAAAGCACAAGACTGGGTTTATTTTGGGTGATGGTTTCTGCATCCAAACACCAGGACGAGTTTGGTTTGTCAAGCTGAGGACAGGGCAGACGTCTCTCTGCCTTCCTGTTGAAGGCAGTGGTCTGGGAAGGGCTGCTCTAACCTATAATGAGGGTTAGCTCCCTGGAAGCAACTGCTTTCCCCCAATCTATAAATGCAGTTTTCCAAAGATTCAACATATGCCACAACATGCACATAACTGTGTGATCTCCTCTGACATGGCAAAGCCTGTTCTGGTCTCAGGTAATATCAGAACTTACACAGCAGTCCTTGGTTCTGACAGCTCTGCTGGGTATCACTTTCTCACTCTCAGCTCACATGAAGATGTGGAGTGTTCCTCCAAAAGCTAAAGCAACAAGTCAAACGCTCCTCAGAAGTATTCCCTGAGCATGGAAGAACTTGACCAAGGCTGGGACCATTTTCATGTTGCACTGAGTATCTGCAGGTGCTCTGGAGGTGGGAAAGGCTTTAAACAGGTATGCAGCTGAGCCCTGGGAGCTGCTGAGAGAAGCAGAGTGCAGCACGATGTGGCAGCCTAGGGAAGCAGTGGTAAGGCACCTCCTGGCCAGAGAATGGGCAATTCCCTGCAACGTGGCCCCACATGCCAAACATATCCTCCAAAAGGGAAGCAGAGGACTGAAATAATACATGGTTACTTTCCCCTGAGCTCCAAACAAGGTCAATCATTAAACCAAACAGAAAAATCACATTCTGTCAGTGGGCAGTCTCAGTAGCACAGGTAGGTCCAAGACAGAACTGGTTTAGATCTGGGCTCATCACTCATTCCTCTAAATCAGCTGCTTCCTCTCTCACTTCGAGGTCACTGCAGGGATTTGCAAATAACCACTCTGCCCTCCACCCACGAGGACTGACACTCCAGCAGGAGCAGTGTGGCTCAGAGAGGCATCAGGCAAAAGCAGGCAACATCAGCACACAGCCAAACTTCTGACACTGTGCAAGGCTTAGGTGGGGTGGAACAAGGCTGATCTGGCAGGGACCATGCAGGAGCAGCAGCCATTTGTCCAAGAGCTGCTCTCCCCTGACACAGAGGCAGGAGTGCACCTCCTTCTGCAGAGCCTGGCTGCCTGTCCTGTGCTGTCAGGGCCCAGGGGCTCTGAGCCAGACTTAGAATCTGTTCATTTAGGCTGGAAAAATTCTCTAAGATCATTAAGTCCAACTGTCAACCCAACACCCCCATGCCACTAAACCACGTCACCAAGTGCCACAGCTACTAGTGTTTTGAACCCCTCCAGGGATGGTGACTCCACCCCTGCCCTGGGCAGCCTGGGCCAATGCCTAACCACTCTGGCAGGGAAGAAACTGTTCCCAATATCCAACCTGAACCTGGGTCTTCCCAGGCAGCATTTAGCACTGTTGTAGCTCTGTTTGTGGAGCCTGTGATAGGCCTAGGAGCAGATGTGAAGGACAGATGCTGAGACTGTTTCTCTCTGCAGGCACTGCACATCCATAGCCTCCCAAAAGACAATCAGTTCTGGCCACCTACAGCTAGGCAGCTGTGTGCAGCCTGAGGCATCAGACATTTCATTCTTGCCTGCCAGCACAAACCTGCAAGGAAAATCCAGTCACAAGCAGATAAGTCACTTCCTTCCTTAGCCACATGAGTGAGGCACCAAATCCTAGACCAACCTCACTACTAGGCAAGGTCCTGCTGCATTTTGCTCTGACCCAAGCAGAGGAAGCTGTCAGGGCCACAGTGGTCCTGGTGGTCCTTGCCTGGCCTGGGGGACAACACAGGCAAGCAGGTTTAAGGAGGGTGTAGGTGCCAGGGCTATCATGCATTCAGCATTCATCTGACACTGACTGTGGTGATCATTGGGATTGCCACAAGGTCACAAGCACATCTCCCCATGGCCTGTCCCGACCCACAGGGAAGGCTTGGCTGTTTCTTAAGGAACAAATCATAGAATCATTATGGTTGGAGAAGCCCTCTGAGATCATGGAGTCCAACATCCACCCAGCACTGCCATGCTCACCACTAAGCCATGGCCCCTGGCACCACAGCTACATGGGTTTTGAACCCCTCCAGGGATGGTGACTCCACCACTGCCCTGGGCAGCCTGGGCCAATAATAACCTGATAACCTTCTTGAGGGGAGAAATTCTTCTGGATATCTAACCTGAACCTCCCCTGGTGCAACTTGAAGCCATTTCCTCTGGTTTATTACTTGTTGCCTGGGAGAAGAGCCCAAGACCCACCTCACTCCAGCCTCCTTTCAGGCAGTTGCAGATAGCAAGAAGGTCTCCCCTGAGCCTCCTCTTCTCCAGGCTAACCAACCCCAGTTCCCTCAGCTGCTCCTCAAAACACTTGTGCTCTAGACCCTTCCCCACCTTCCTTGCCCTTCTCTGGACACACTCCGGCACCTCAGTGTCCTTCTTGGAGTGAGGAGACCAAAAGTAAAGCCAGGATTTGAGGTGTGGCCTCCCCAGTGCCCAGTCCAGGAGGACAATCCCTGCCCTAGTCCTGCTGCCACACTAGTGCTGATCCAAGCCAGGATGCTGTTGGCCTTCTTGGCCAGCTGGGCACTCTGCTGCCTCCTCTTCAGCTGCTGTCAACCAACACCCTCAGGTCCTTTTCCAGTGTGTAGCTTTCCAGCCACTCTGTCCCAAGCCTGGAGCATTCCTGGGGTTGTTGTGACCCAAATGCAGGACCCAGCACTTGGCCTTCTTGAACCTCATCCCATTGACCTCAGCCCAAAAGCAGCAGGGAAGGGTACAGAAAACTTGTCAAGCAAATCACAGAGCCAGTGGTTGAAGCCAATCATTGTGTGCACTTGCCAGGGTCAGTGTCCTTCCTTGTGCTCTGCTTGCTTCTGAGCCACATCCCTGGGCTCTGGGTGCTGGAGGGCTGTTGCAGGTATCCCTGTCTCGTGCCAAACACCTGCCATGCCTGCAGGCTTTGGAGAAACAACCTGACAGTCAGGAGGAGCCAAGTCCTTCCCAACTCCCTCTTTGTACACCAAACACAAATACAAATCAGTTCTGAGCAGCTCCACAGCTGTGACAGGCTGCTTTGTTCCAGTAATATGTAAAGCTTTTAAACTGGGATTTTCCAGCAGCCTTCCAGTGCCAGGCTGGTGGCTTGTGAGTCACATTCTGTCTGTCCCACCAGCAAGGTATGTCAGCTCCTGCAAAGGGGATTAAAGCTCTGTTGCTCACCCCAAAGAGAGCAGGCTCTGGGCTGGGCAGTGCTTTATTCTCTTTAAAGAAGATGCTCGCCTCAGTGACAGAACATCTCTGTGTTCCAAGCTTTGCCTTCCCAGGGGTCTTCAGTGACATCATGGCACTACACTACAAGAACAACCCCAGGTGAAAGTGTCTCCTAAGCACACCAACACTCTTTATACAGCAGGGTTGGGAAAACACAAGCAGCTATCTGTAGGCACTTGTGTCTGACCTGAGTTACACCAGCACTTTGCTACCTCCACCACAAGCTAATTCCTCTATGGTTTCTGCAAGAAGGGGAGGGAAAGAACATGCCATGCCCCATACCTTGAGGGAACCCTTCCCCTGGTGCCTGGCATGCTGAGTGGTCACCAGCCCTTGGAAAGGCTCAGAACTTGTGGCAAGCTCTGAAAACACAGATCCCACATGCAGAAAGGGTAAGAAACAAGCAACCCCACTGTTCCCCTTCTGAGAGAAGCCACACCAAGGGACTGATCCTGCACTGTCACTAACCAAAGAGAATGGAAACTAAAATACCTTTTGTTTCCAGCTCTTTCTCAGCTCCTGCCAAAGCACATCACAATACTTGGGATGCACCTGCACACAGCCCCAGCTGTCTCACACAGAGCCCTTACAGCCTCAGGGCTTTGTCTCCCCTTGAAGAGGTTAGCTTTAGACCTGTGGCCTTGCACCCCCTCCATCTTTTAGCACTCAAAAACCTTTTCCAAGCTCCTTGTGGCTGTTGGAAATCTTCTAGAAGCTCTGAGAAGCAGAATAGCTGTTTTGAAAAGAGACAGAGAGAGAAAATCCATGCCAGATCCTTGCACAGCTCTGCCTCCAGAGCCCAGCACCCCAGGGGAGGAACCCTCCTGCTTTCCCTGTCACAGTGCCCTGGATAAGTCCCTGACATGAAGTTGTGTGCTGGTCACCTCCTCCCT
>VWZX01005619.1:0-51988 GCA_013399015.1 Galbula dea
TGGACACGGCTTTTTTCGGTGCTGCTCCAGGCTTGCTGCAGCTGCGATCGACAGCAGTGGAACCCAGAAGCGGAGGCTGCAAAACTGCATTGAAAGGCAAAAAACCGCCATGGAGACAAAGCTGCTTATCCCGCGCTGAACTGTTGCTACATCGGTTGCAGAGGCAATGCACTTCCCCCGCACCCGCCCCGCTTGGAGCGGGGGACTCGCTGCGGTCTGTGTCAGCTGCAGAAACGGAGCACCCTCCCCCCCTCCAAGCAGGGGGGGGTGCAAGCTGCCGTGGTAGTGACTTGCGGTGGCGTGCTCGGCTGGGCTGCCCCTGCCCCATCCGCGCGGGACAAGTGGAGCAGCTGTGAGTGTAGCGGGAACAAAAGAGGGTCTGGGAACAGGACAAACTGCAGGCAGTGCTTCCGGCGTGCGACAAAAGTGCTCTGGGCAGAAACTGCAGCAAAGACGAATTCGGGGCTTCCCCGCCCATGCTGGAGAGCCGGCGGGTGGCGGGGAGGCTGCGGCGGGCGGCGAAAGCGGCACCGCGGGTACCGCTACGGTCTGCGAAGGTCTGGCAGGCACCATGGCTGGTATAGGGTGTGCGGCAAGGTCCGTGGGGGTTGCTGCGGGTGGCACAGGCTGGCACAGGCCGGCACAAGCTGCGCGAAGTGCGTGGAGGAGACCGCCGGGGCAGGCACAGTCAGGAGTGATGCCCCTCTGGACAGTCCCGGTACTTCTGGTGGCTCAAACAGGAAAGTAGTTGTGGACGGACTGCTTTTCCCTGGAGACAATGCTGTGAACGCGGTCACTGCTACAGCGCATTCTGCTTTCATCTCCTCCAAAGTTCCTATGATTAATTTCCACAGGGCTGCATGCTTAAATGCTTCTTTTGACCCTGCAGCCACTTCTTTCCACAGCGCATTACCAATTTCTACCCAGACTTGTGTCTGCAAAACCGCGCTAGTATCCGGAAAGAGGCCCTTCCCCCGAGCTCAAACTAACAGAGCCTTTTTCAGGGAAGCCAACTCGTATTTCACCAGGCTGTTAATAACTGCCTGTTGTACCGCTGATACAGCGTTCCCCATCCTGCTATAAACCTGACTCACCGGCCAGCCGCGCACGAAAACCGTCTTTCTTCGGACACTCAGCTCTATCTCTACGCTGACTTAAGCAGGGTCCCTCGCCGCTCCGTAGCTCTGGCCGTGTTGCCCCCAATCGATAAATCACGTCGGAGATCAACAGATGCCACGGGCCGTACAGGCAAGCGGGACAGAACGACACACATCAATGTGATGCAGGTTCAAATCCAACTTTAATCAGAAGGCNTGTGTACCAGCTGCAAAGCTCCTTCCTACCATCTCTCCCAGGCCATCCAACCTCCTCTTGTGAGAAACTGACCTCTGCCCTGTCCAGCCTCCCCTCTGTAGGAGCCTGGCCCCTGCAGCCCACAATAGCACACCACACACACTGGTTTGGACTTTTCTTATTTCTTTTACTTATCAGGGTACTTTGAAGATAAACCAGCAAAGAACCCAGGACCCGAAACTTCCCACAGTAAGGACCTCATAGAAGACACAATTAGCCAACCATATCCTGGGCTACATCAAGAGGAGCGTGGCCAGCAGGTCGAGGGAGGTGTTTATCCCCCTCTACTCTGCACTCGTGAGACCCCACCTGGAATACTGCCTCCAGTTCTGGAGCCCCTATTACAAGAGGGATACGGGGGTGCTGGAGGGAGTCCAGAGAAGGGCCATGAGAATGCTCAGAGGACTGGAGCACCTCTCCTACAAGGACAGACTGGAAGAGTTGGGATTGTTCAGTTTGCAGAGGAGAAGGCTCTGAGGGGACCTTATTGTAGCCTTCCAGTATCTGAAGGGGGCTTACAAGAAAGCTGGTGAGGGACTTTTTAGGAGATCAGACAGTGATAGAACCAGGGCAAATGGGTGTAAGCTAGAGGAGGGTAGATTTAGGCTGGATATTAGGAAGAAGTTCTTCACTGTGAGGGTGGGTAGACAGTGGAACAGGTTGCCCAGAGAGGTTGTGGAAGCCTCATCCCTGGAAGCTTTTAAGACAAGTCTTGATGTGGCCCTGGGCAACCTGATCTAGTGGATGGTGTCCCTGCCAGGCAGGGGTTTTGAACTGGATGATCTTTGAGGTCCTTTCCAACTCTGACAATCCTATGATCCTATGAAATGGCATGAGATGAGGCTCCCCTAGCACAAACCAGAAGATGAGGGTACCCACACTGACCTGCATCCAAGTGAGGTGACAGTGCTGGATGACCACAGCAATAGATTCCCAACAGCCATACAATCATGGAAAGCAGCAGGCACAGGCTGAGGTGAATGCAGGAAGGATAGACAGCAAACAAAGAGAGCAGGGACCAAGCACAGCCCATAGCATAAATCAGCTAGAGCCTGGGAGCTCCTGGGTAGAAAATTACATGGCCCAGGGTTGTGGAGTGACTCCAGGTGTAACACATTCCCTAATCAGCACAGCCCCCCATAAAGTGTCAGGGGGAAGGGAGGGTGGAGTCTCACAAGGAAGAAGCATTGTGAGGACCAGTCTAGTTAGTTCAAAGGACTGTCTGCTGCCCTGAAGGTGACTGCAAGTGAGTTCTTTGCTTGGACTGACTTCTCATTATCCTCTGCTGCAGTGTTCCAGGAGCTCTCAAGATGGGGAGGCTTAAAGGTAATCTGCTTAATCAGTTTTCTGCTTAGGTAGTGTAGTGAAATGGAGAGTTAGTTTGATGTACCTGTGTATCTTCTCCTTGGTTCTTCCATTCCAGTGGGAGAAGCTTCCTTACTAATGGCAGCTTGTAATTGTAAGCTCAGTGTCTGGTTGATCAGAGAAGATGAAGTCATTTGTGTTCCTGTCTGCACAAGGCTAGAAGTGCTGCAGAGGTGGTAGCTTTAATTAAAACCAGCCACCACAGATCATAAAGCAGCCTTATCAATTTGCAGGCTCAGCACAGCCTGCTCCAGAGAGCACTGGGCTGTAGGAAATGGAGATGGCCCATAGTATGACTTGTATTAACAGGGCATATGCAAGGAGCAGCGGTGTCTCCTGCAAAGCAAACCTACTGACCCTGGTTCTTGCTTTTCTCTCCTGAGTAACAGACCCTTTACCTAGTCTACCTCATGATGTGGATGTCAGCAGTATGGGGGAGTCTGTGCTCCTGGGACCACAGTGTGAGGCTCATCTGTGAGCTGTCCTGTGAGTGCTGTGTGTTAAAGCTTTGTGCATCAGGAGTGCTGGAGGCTCAGCTACTCCCAGCCCAGTGTGTAGGTAGGTCTGAAGCTACTCTAGACTCCTGTTGCTTAAGCACTGTATTACCTTGGGTATTTTAAGTGGTGCAGCAGTTTTACCTACAAGAAATACTGTGCTGAAAGCTGGTGTCCAGGAGTGTAAGCCAACATAGATAAATCAGTATTTTAAAAGCAAAATAGCACATTTAAAGCAAAACTTTTGGCTTTCTGTGGGCTTCAGGCCAAACCAGGCTGAAGGTCTGTATTCTGACCATGGGTTTACATCGCTGCAATCTGACCTGATGCTTAGCAGAGCTCAGACTGGGAATGTGCCTTTATTTTTTCATTCAAGACTTGAAATTGCTGAACCCAGCTAGATGTATTATTCATGAGCCTCTCCTGTAGAAGTCACAGACCAGCTTTTCCTGGATTGCATTCAGTGAGACAGATTTCCATGTCGTACGGCTAAGGGGTTGGAAGGCTTGTGTGAAACTTCTGTTAGCTAGGTGCAAAGGAACTCATGAAAGTCCCAATCCACAAGAGACTACAGAATTACTAAGTTCACTGCCTCCAAGAATCTGAAAATCATGAGTCAGGCCTCAGTCATAACTCTTTTTTTTTTAAATACCAAAAAAAAAAGAGAACCTTGGGGTCTTTATTTGCTTACTGGCTTATGAACATTGAGTTCTTTTTCTCAAACACTCAGGCCCTCATAGTTGGGGAAATAAATCTATTTCTAAATGAAAAGCCAGGCTCTCTTGCAACAGCAGCCCTAGAGAAGCTGACCTTTAGCTGCAAGTTTTAGAACTTTTGGGGGGTGAGCTGAATGCTGCTACAGTCTAATGCTACCACTTAATGTAGAACTTCCCTGTATGGACTAGTGTGTAGCCCAGGCTATAGAATCATAGAATGGTTTGGGTTGGAAAGGACCCTTCCAACTCTGACAATCCTATGATCTAGTCCAAACCCCCTGCAGTCAACAGGGACATCTGCAACTAGATCAGGTTGCTTACAGCCTCAGACAACCTGACTTGGAATGGTTCCATGGGTGAGACATCTACCACCTCTCTGGGTAACCTGCAATAGTGTCTCACCACCACCACTGTAAAAAATCTTTTCCTTCTGTCTAATCTAAATATCCTTTGATTACTTTAAAACCATCACCCCTTGTCCTGTCACAACAGGCACTGCTAAAAAAGTCTGTCCTCATCTTTCTGACCAGTCCCTTGAGCTACTGAAAGGCTGTAAGAAGGTCTCCCTGGAGCCTTCTCTTCTTTAGGCTTAACAGCCCCAACTCTCTCAGCCTGTGCTCACAGCAGAGGGCTTCCAGCCCTCAGATCACTTTTGTGGCCTCCTCTGGACCTGTTCCAACAGGCCCATGTCTCTCCTGTGCTGAGGACTCCAGAGCTTGTCCCAGCACTGCAGGTTAGGTCTCCCCAGAGCAGAGCAGAAGCAGAATCCCCTCCCTCTACCTGTTGGCCACCTCACTGCTGGGGATGTAACACAGCACGTGGTTGGTTTCTGGGCTGCGAGTTCCCATTGCCAGCTCAGGTACAGCTTTTCATTCACCAGTGTCCCCAAGTCCGTCTCCACAGGGCTGCTCTCTATCCCTCCATTCCCCAGCCTGAACTGACATGAGAGATTGCCCTAAGCCAGGTGTGGGACTTTGCACTTGACCCCCTTCAACCTCATGAAGTTCACACAGGCACGCTTCTCCAGGTTGTCCGGGTCCCTCTGGATCGATCCCATTCCCCAGGCGTGTCAGTACTGATGTTAGGAACTGTTAGCTGGTTTTCAAATCCTCCCAGCCTCAACTTTCCAAATCAGACAAAATATGTCTGAGGGAAGAGCTGCATGACCATCTTGAAGTAATAGCTGTGAAAAAGGCTGTTTCTTGAATCCTGCTTGTTCAGGAGGAGCTACTCCTTGCATGGGGGCAGAGCAGCTGTTGAAGCACATAGGTGCCCTCTGTTCCTGCCTTGGGATGACACAAAGCAGTTATTTTGATCTTAGGTCTGAACTGCTGCCAAGCTTTATTTTACATATATATATGGTTGCAAGCACATGAGTCATGGGAAACTTCTGGGTACACTTTAGCTGTGTGAATAATGCTGCATGTGTTTCCACTTACCCTTTGCTCCTCTGGTCCCCGAACCTGATCCTTTGGGCTGATCACTCTGCCAGAAGCATGATAGCCAGCACATGGTGTGCCCAGGGGCTGTGTTTTGCTGGGGTGGGCAGGAGCATCAGCTATGGCAGGGAAAAGCCAGCACACATAGAGGACTCAAAACTTCAAATGTAGTAAAGTTTGGTTTGTTTGGTTTTTTTTACTGGAACCCAGTAGCTGCCTGGCTTGTACCTTTCCCTTCACCCTGGCAGAAAACATGAAGAAACATGGAATCATAGAACGGCTCAGGTTGGAAGGGACCTTAAAGATCATCTAGTTCCAACCCCCCTGCCTGGGGCAGGGACACCATATGCACTAGACCAGGTCATCCAGGGCCACATCCAGCCTGGCCTTGAACACTGCCAGGGATGGGGACTCCACAACCTCTCCAGGCAACCTGTTCCAGTGCCTAACCACCCTTTGGGTAAAGAACCCCCTTCTAATCTCCAGCCTAAATTTCCCCTCCTTCACCTTGTAGCCATTCCCCTGTGTCCTGTTGCAATCAGACTGAGAGAAAAGTCTCTCTCCTTCTGCCTTATAATCCCCTTTCAGGTACTGAAAGGCTGCTATAAGGTCCCATCTAAGCCTTCTCCTCTCCAGGCTGAACATCCCCAATTCCTTCAGCCTGTCCTCGTAGGGGAGGTGCTCCAGTCCTTTGATCATCTTTGTGGCCTTCCTCTGGACCCACTCCAAGAGGTCCACATCTGTTTTATGCTGAGAAGCCCAGAACTGTACACAGTACTCCAGGTGGGGCCTTATGAGGGCAGAATAGAGAGGCAGAATCACCTCCTTAGACCTGCTGGTCATGCCTCTCCTGATGCAGCTCAGGACACGGTTAGCCTTCTGAGCTGCAAGTGCACATTGATGGCTCATGTCCAGCGTTTCGTCTATCATGACCCCCAAGTCCTTCTCTTGCACGGCAGTTCTCAATGAGTTCTCCCAGCCTATATTCATATCTTGGATTTCTTCTACCCAGATGCAGGACCTTACACTTGGACTTGTTGAATTTTGTTTGATTCTCACAGGCCCACTTTTCAAGCCTGCCCAGGTCCCTCTGGATGGCATCTCGCCCCTCTGGCGTGTCAACCACACCACTCAGCTTGGTGTCGTCCTCAAACTTGCTGAGGGTGCACTCAATACTTCTGTCCAGGTCATTAATAAAGACATTGAAGAGCACTGGTCCCAAGACAGAACCCTGAGGGACACCACTCGTCACTGGCCTCCACCTAGACAAGGAGCCATTGACCACAACCCTCTGACTGTGTCCATCCAGCCAATTTCTCATCCACTGGATGGTCCACCCATCAAATCCATATCTCTTCAGTTTTGAGATAAGGATGTCATGCAGAACTGTATCAAAGGCTTTACAAAAGTCCAGGTAGATGACATCATTTGGTCTTCCTTCATCAACCGGTTGCAGTCACTCCATCATAGAAGTCTATCAGGTTGGTCAGGCATGACTTGCCCTTAGTGAATCCATGTTGGCTTCTTTGAATCACCTCTTTGTGCTGCATGTGCCTTACCATCACTTCCATGACAATAAGCAGCTTGTCAAAATTAATCTGTTTTTTTTGAAATGCTGCCCTTAAGAGTCCTTAACTGTGGAAACATTGGGTTTGTAAAGTGCCTTCTGGAGATGGTATGTTGCACTTGTCTAGGCACAATGTTGTATTAAGTTCATCAGTGGCCACAGTTGCCTTTAATCATCCAACACTTCACATGTTTTAAAGAGAATCTCTCTTGCTCTTGAACATTTTGTTTCAAAGCTTATCTCCTGAAAGCAGGTCCCTCTTTGTGAGGAAATGGTACATCTCCAAACCAATGGGGGCTCCTCCTATGTTCACCTGGGTTTGGAGGTCAGTACCAGAGTCTCAGGTTTCACTGAAAACAATCAGCATAGCTTTGCTCACATGTTTTTCACCTTAACAATTTATCTCTGCTGCTGGCAACCATTTCTGTTTACCCATCCAAGTCCAATGACCCTTCCTTGAGCGTGCTCCTGCTAGGAGAACCTGGTGGGATGGGGATAGCTGACTCTGGAAAAACTGAATTAGAGCTAAATCTGCATCAGAATGGTTGGACTCCTTTAACTTTAAGGTCTTTTCCCATCTAAATGGTTCTATGATTCTATGAAAACCCATTGGCCTAACCCACCCAATGCAGCAGTCATGTTGTCGAAGACCAGGAGCTGCATTTGCCTGCTCCCAGAAGCCTAATGTTTGGCTTTAGCCTTTCTCAGTGCTGAAATAGTTTTAGGAAGAGGATCAGGGTGTGAGGATGGAGGTTACCACCTCTTTCAGAGTTGGCCTGGCTGCTGTTAACTCAGGGTTTGTAAAACCTCACCATGGTGGCAGGTTTCCTGCTCTTGAAATGTTCATGCATCTTTCAGGAAGGTGATGTGTGACAACAGCCACATTACTTGTCTGTGGAGTTGTGAGCAGCTGGGCCAAGAGGAGCAGGATTGGTGCCTGTGGGAAGCTTTCATCTGGAAAACCAAGCGCTGACTCGAGCAACTGTAATGACTTTGTGCACTGACCTCCCATTTTTGCTGACTGCAGGCGTTCAACGTGGCTGGAGATGCTCCCTCAAATGGGTTTTGTTGCCATCCTGCTCAGGGCAAGCATGAAGGAAGGTGGAGAAAGGACAAGGAGGAGAGGAAAAAGAATGGATGCTCTGTTAGACTGCCCTAGTCCAACTCCCCTGCACTTGGCAACTACAACTAGATCAGGTCGCTCAGAGCCCTATCCAACCTGACCAGAAATGCTCCAAGGATGGGAGCATCTACCACCTCTTTGGGCAATGCAACACTAAAATCTTAACAGGACCCCAGTGCTTAAGCACATTTTCTTCAGATGGACACTAAATTAGAATGACATCTACCTTTTCATGGACCAGAAATCATAACTATTGCATTATTTTATTCTAACATTTTTATACCTGCCCTGTGGTCTGTTCCATTGTGTGCAAAAATGGTCCCCTCTGGTGACAATCCTCACTTGTAAGCAAATAAAAGAAAGGATCATTAGCAGCCAACCATCCAATGGGTGTTCAGTTAAAGAACATTAGCAACATTCAACTAAGAAAAGCTAATGGGTTGAAAAATCCTCTGAAAACTTGATGACTTTATCTTTACTGGCATCAGTCATCTCTGGAGTTGATAAATCAAACTCCTGCCAGCTACAGTAACTCATCAAGAGTGTCTGCAGGTACTAGATTGTTCTTTGTCAGAGACTTGGTGGGAATGAACTGATGACTGGCTCTGTTAGGCATCAGTCATCCCCTCTGGAGAGACAGATCCTTCTGTTTTCCCAATCTCTGCCTCATTTCTGTACTTGGTTACGTGACTTCCCCTTGAGAACATTTCCTCTGAATATTGTTCATAAATATTTCCAAGAAACCAACAAACTATTGTTTGGCTTCTGTCTTTTTGTTGGTCTTTTTTTTTTTCTTCTGGATGGTTTTCCAGCAGGGAACATTATACTGCTGCTGGGTTTTTTTCCAGCAGGTTGGGAGGGAGGGGGGTGATTGTTTCTGGGTTTGGGCAGTTTTTGTTTGGATGGCTGTTGACTTTGTTGTCTTTCCTTCCATTTTTAGCAGTCTGGGGAAGTGGGTGGTTGCCTGGTTTGTTTTCTTGACTGTTTGGGAAGTATTTCTATGGGCAGGGTGTTGGGGGGGTGATGTTTTCTTGGGCTTTAGTGTGCATTTGTAGGGTTTGTTGTATCTCCGGGCATATTTTATTTTGTTGAGCTTTTGTTATTTGGGAGTTCATCTTGTTCTTGTGAGCTTCCAAGTGGCTTCTGTGGCTGCTAGCTTCTGTAGCTGTTCCTTGACAGTCTGATTTACAACCTAAAAATGCTTTGCTCTTCAGTCTCATGCTGCCCACTGCTCAGGGAGAATGGGGCTCAGATTTGCTTTGCTCCTTGAGAAAATCATGAAGCAAGTCCACATTTCTGTGGCAGCCAAGGAGAAAAGTGGTGACTTGCAATAGGCAGCATGCACTTGCAAAGGGTTAATCACATGTGACTGACCTGATTGCCTTCTGAGAAGATATCTGAAGAGATATGATTGGATCTGTGGGTGAGGGAAACCCATAGACGTCACTTACCTTGACCTATTGACCTTAGTGAGGCTTTCAGCTCAGTCTCCCCCAGCTTTCTTCTATCCAAGTAGAGGTGTTATGGTCTGGATGGGTGAACTACTAGATGTGTGGGGAATCTGGCTGGTTCATTGGGTCAAGGCATAGTGGTTCACCCCTATTGCCACACCTTCATCCTTGACCTTCCAAGTACAGGAAAAGCGGTTCCAACTTTCTCAACAAAACCCTGACTTGGAAGTATCAGGTCTATTTAAACCCAAGCTGCTATAAAACTGGTTTATCATCTCCGTTAAAGGCTACAGTTCCTCACTGACCTCTCCTGTGAGGTGGAGCCTGTTTTGAGGTTCCCAACAGCCCTTTAAGTGTAGATTTCTAAAGTCATTATTACAGCTGGTCACTGGCTCTAGCAGGAGTCTTCTAGGCAATAAAGGATTTTTAAAATATTTTTTTTCCCTGGAGCAATGATACCTTTACAGAATCATAGATGGTTTGGGCTGGAAGGAACCTTTTAGGGTCATTTAGTCCAGCTCCTCTGCATTAAGCAGGGATGTCTTCAACTAGGTCAGGTTGCTCAGAGCCCCAAACAACCTGACCTGGAATAGTTCCAGGGATGGGAAATATCCTTACCGTAGTTGATAAAAACACTGTTTTCCTCATCTGTCATATCGTGGATAAATACGACACAGTGGGGTCTGCAGGGCTGAGACAAATCAAGGTTTCAGTCTATCAGTGTTTCAATTTTGATTCTTCACAGCTTTCAACTTACTTAGACATGCCTTAGGTGGTGTATCTTCTGCTTAATTTAAAATGTCTGATGGCTGATGTGGAGATGTCTGATCCCCCTGGTTGGATTGTCTGTGTTGGCAGCAGGGAGAACTTAAACCTTAATATCTGTGTCTGTTCTTCAACTGAATGAAGCCTTCTTCACTTCCAGCTCTTGGGGAGGTAATGGAGCTCTATTTAACTGCACTCTAATGAGACCTGTCAGTGAAAGATACAGAAAGGAAGAAAGCACTTGTGCTCAGGGTTTATTTTTTCACTATCAAACCAGCATTTTTTTGGTTACAAATGGTAAAACTGAAGGAATCCTGTTCCATGCATACCCCTCTGGACTGATTTCCAAAGTAAAATGAGAATCTCTTCCCACTACAAGCAGCAGTTCTTGGTGAACAGAAGATTAATTACCTTTACATTTGTCTCCACACCTGTGATATTACATAGTACAAGGACATCTCTAACCTAATCCTTTCTGAAGGGATTTTTGTGAAAGCATTTTCTCCCTTCTTTCTTTTAGTTCTGGTGTATCCTAATCATATTTCCAGTCTATTTTTGACACATTGTTAGTAAAACCAGAAGGTTAAGGGCTGGCTAGAGAGGCAGCAGCAAGGCTCTGTCTTGAAGAATGATTTCCATCTGGGTTTCAAAGCTTGGTGTAAAGAATGAAGCTGCTCAGGGTTCTTTTTTTAAGCACTCTCTCTCCTGTCTGCAGTAAGCAGTTAAATTGGGCTCAAAGCAGGATCTTGTGCCCCTGACACATCACTTCCCCTCCACTGCAGAGTCTGGAGCATGACTAAAGAATTGCTGTTGTCAGATTTGTGTATAGACATTGTTGGGGTTTTTTCCATTAGCTGTTGTGCACTTGGATCTTTTCTGATGATAATAGTGTTCCAGGTATGCTTCAGGTACTTGGCTCTGTATGGCTGACCCTGAACATGTGTATATCTTTGTGCACAAGTGGTTGGATGAATAGGAACTGAACAGCCTGGATCCCTCTTTACCTAGGAAAACCCTGCATGAATTTTACTTAACCTCCAAGCGGTGCAAATGAAGTTGAGTTTAAAAGAGATTAGGTGGTGGAGTGCAGTTGGCTTCTCAAACAGCTATCTCAGCATACCCCTCCTCTATGCTGTGGGCAAATGAATGCTGACTCAACCCCCTGAGCAACCCATGTGTCCATGCCTGTTATCATCTTTTCTTAACTTTTGCTGTAACATCTGTGCTTGTCCTCTGATGAGATAGCAATCTCTTTGGGCAGGGATCACAATTCACCCAGAAGACTTCATTGCTCTCAAAGGGATTTTTGGATTCCATGACTCATGTTGGATGAAGTTGCAGCTCAGGGGAATGGCTTTGCTAACATATATTGTGTGTCTGGGTTGAAGATAGTGCCTGCAGCAGTGTCAAGCTCTGGTGCTTCTCCTCACCAGCAATAGGACTGCAGGTACTGTGCTGCACCCTCTTGGATGGAAGAAGAGGGGTTAGTGATGCTATGGTGGACAGAGAGGATACAGCAGAGCACCCCAAGAGCACATGGGTCCCTGCAATGCTCCTGGCTGCCAAGGTTCTCTGGTCTGCAAGTCTTTAGGTGTATTGACAGTGAAGCCTCTCTCTACACAGAGAGTAGACATGGGAACAAAGCAACTTTACATGCTTCTGTTTCCTCTGGTTGTCCTCATTTCTACTTGTAGGGTGACCAGTCTTCACAAATAAATGTAGGAGGCAGGCCCCTCAAGCTGGGTCGTGCAGGGTGACCCCAAGCATGGGTAATGACCACGTGGAGAGACCTCTGTCCTTAGCTTTTGCTGGGAGCTGGGAACAAGCTCGTTCCCAGGGCTGCAGCCTGGGTGGGGGCGACAGGAGACAGAACAAACTCTGCCCCCAGCCGACCCCAAGGCAAAACACTGACTAATCTTGCTGGCATGCCAGGACAGACCCAGTTAAACCAGGACATCAGGGCAAGTCAGTGATTCCCTCCAGCCACACTGTTCTTGAGCCTTGTTGCTCCTCCAGGGCTCCTGGGGACTTTGTTCATAGCCTTAGAAAAAATTATGATCCAGGCTCTTGTCTAAAAGCTCAGAGGAAGTGTGTGTGTGTGTGTGTGTGTATATATATCTTGTTGTCTCTAGTTCTCTAGAGTTTTGTGTTTTACTGGCTTTATGGTGGGCTAGAAAGCTTGGAAGGCTTTTCCTATGGTAGGTCAAAAGGAAATAGAGAAGAATCAAATTTTTATTCAAAAAATAAAGCAGTGACCTGTTTCTTGCATGGTGGCATCAGACCAACAAGTACAAAAAAACCCCACAGTCTGAGGCAAGAGAGGTGTCTAGAAATTGGAGATGAATCCTTGATGCTACCACCCATCTGCTTTTTGCTAAAGGCTTCCTGCATCTCCCTTTTGCAGTCTGTAAAGTGCAGAACTGCCTCAAACTTCTGCTCTCGCCCAGACTCTCATGCTCTCCAACACTGCTCGCTCCAAAAGGGCTTACAGTTTTGTCCCTAACTCTCTGCAATTCCCAGGCTCCTTGTGCATCTCCTCCAGGCCTTTAGCTGAAAGCACAGCAGCATCTCCTGGAGCTGGGTGGCTATTGCAAGTTCAGTTGCCAAAGTCCTGTCCTTAAATCCTGACCAATTCACTTAGAGAGACTCCAGATTCGCTCCAGTTTTGCAGGTGGTGATAGGGTAGCATGTGTCTAACACATCTCCTCACCTCTGTGAGGAGGAGGAGAAGGAAAGGATAAGCTAGTGAAAACTGCCTGGTCTTTATTCAGATGTCCCTCGGGCAAGTTAAAGAGGCTGACCACCAATATTGGGTGATGCATTAAGAGGGAGATCTGGGAAAAAGAACTGGACTGCTGATGGTACATCAAAGGAAACAGGAGAGATTCACCCCACCAAGAAGTGTGTGAGGTGCCAAACATGTCGGTTTAGTTACCAGGGAGCTGGCCTCCTGTAAAGAAAACTGGGGACGTGGACCACAAATAGCCTTGAAATCAGAACAGGAAGCCACCAACAGAGTTTCTCTGCTCAGAAATAAGGCAAACTGCTAACCTAAAACAGGTTCTTGCTGTCCTCTTCATAAAAAAGAGCAGACAGCACTGGAGAAGTGTGGGAGAACACCAAGATTATAAGAAGTGGAAGGAAGACATCTAGGACCAAGATTTTACAGTGGCTTCTTCCCAGAATCACCACACCGGAGGCTGCCCGCGGGTTGCGAACTTCTGTACAGTTTTTCTTATAAGCCTCTCTTATCCCTTCCCTAGTGCACGTGGACCCCCTGGGCCGTGACATGTTGCCTTCCTCCCTGAACCAGTTCCCTGCCCCTGTCAAATCTCATTGGTTACGCTCCCTTCTTCCTGAGTTACCACCCAATTACATTACCTTTTGTTAAACCCTCCCCGGGGGAGTATAAAAGTCCTGGGAAGTTTGAATAAATCACTTTTCGCCCCTGGACCGCAGAGACTACACTTGTGATTCTTTCCACCCCAAGAAGGGAAGGTGCTCACAGGAGAACATCATCTCAGAGACACAGCTGGCGGGGAGTCACCAGGAATCAATCCTGTCAATTGGCGCCCAACGTGGGGCTCGACCCCATGACCCTGGGATTAAAAGTCCCATGCTCTACCAACTGAGCTAGCCGGGCAAGGAAGCAAGTGCAGAAGGGCAACAGTTGCCACCTCTGAGGAAACAAAAGAAATGGCAGCAGCAAGGTTGATTAGGATTTGACTCTCAACTGCATCTTCACTATTTCCAGTGACTGCATGGCATGGTACACCACCTCAGTACACACAAGCTCTTGGGCTACAACCAAGCTGGCTGGCAGCCCAAGCTCACCTGCAGGTTTCCTTCTTTCTCCTTCTGACAGAAGAAGGTGGAAATACTGGAAGGGAGCTATTTTTCACGTGGCTTAGAGAAAACTGGAAGTCCTGGTTGGCATCTGAGACCCACCTGTTAAAGAGAAGTGCCATGAGGTGGACTCCGGCTTAGGAAGAACGGGTTTTCCACTTGTATAGTGCATGTGTTATCCTGCAGTGCCTGTTGCCATGGAAAACATCTTTCTTTCCCTGGAATGGCTGGTCAGTGCCTGACACAAGCTAAAGACTTTGTTCACCTGCTTCATAGAATTGCAGAATGGTTTGGGTCAGAAAGGACTTTTGAAGGTCATCTAGTCCAACACCCACACTAAGCAGGAACATCTTTAACCAGATCAGAGCCCCAAACAACCTGACCTGGAATGGTTCCAGGGCTGGGGCTTCTAGCATGGTATGACTTCACCTATCATATGCTGACTGCTGGTGATTTTATGTGCACTAACCAGTACAACTAACCCACTGAGAGTCTTCACATTTTCCCCACCATAACCTTATCAGAGATAAGGTGATAAGGTCTCATCAGAGCAGCTGTGTTGGCCATATCTCTTGTTAAAGATATATCTAAATATATAGAAAAAAACCTCATCAAAACCTGGAGATTCCCCCACTGAAGGTAGACCAGCAGTCCTCCTGTTCTAATATCCCTTCATCTGCAATGACTAGACAAGGTATCTCCAAAGTAAAGGTGTCCAGCAGCATCTGTGGGCAACATATACAGAAGTTCCCATCAACCCTCAAATAATTGGGAGTGAGCAAATTCCTGAAGCAGCAGGTGTCAAATCTTTACACCACCGTTGCAATGTAGAGTTTTGTTGGCCAACCTGGTCATCCTAGGCATGAGAGGGGCAGCAGGTGGCCTTTGGGGAGACCACAGGCTGGCATGGTTCATGTGGCTAATCCAATAGGAGCTTTTTGTGAACTGGGGGCAAAATTAGTGCTCCTGCTGTGATGATCTGGTGATGGGTTTCATCATGCTGTGAATGAGCAAATCTTTCTTCCTCTATTGCATCTGAAGGATGGGGGAAATCATCATTGCTTTCTACCATTCTAGAGTATTCTCCTTTTTTTCCTCCTTCAAATAGAATGAAAGGCAACAAACCCAAAATGCCATCAGTGGAAACCTTTATTTTGCTTTACTGCTGAAATTCCAAGAAATACATGTCATCGTGAAGGTATCAACTCAACCCAGGTTGGGCAACCCCAAGCTCCCTGACCAAAACAGCTTAAGTCTCGCTGTTTCTGTGCCATGGGTGTAGGAAAGGAAGGGCTACATCTCTTTTAAACACATCTGTGGGTTGTTGGGGGGGGAGGGGGGGAGCGGAGACATCTCTTCCCTTGTTCCAACAGTTAGCTGGCAGGATCACATTACAGAAATATCTAAGAACTGGGAAAGGGAGAGCGAGGGTGGACGTGAATGTAGATTTCTTGCCTGGTGCCATACAAAGGCACCGCTTGTACTACAGCAAGCCCAGCAGCAGCCAAATTAATTCTTTAATTTTAACTGCTGTCCTCGTTGCATCTAGACTTGCTAATTAGTACTTGAAGAGCTTGTAAAATAGTTTGGATTCATCCCTTCAGCCACACATCTCCATCACTATTGCTGCTCCTTACTCCTGCGCTGTGCCATCACCTAAGTAACATCGTTGCTGCTGCCAGATGGGCTGAATTCTCTGCAGCAGGAGGAAACCATCATCTTCTTTGCTTATTCATGCACAGAGGGCTCTTATTTGCATAAGAAGAGCTCAGGCTGTGGAGCAGCACTCCCTAAAGGCTGGGGAGAAGGGAGTCGGGGCTCACAGGCTGCGAATAATGAGGCACAAATGTAGATAAGCTGAATGTTTTGTTCAGCAGCCACCCTGGAGTTTTATACCCTATTTGCAGCATTCCAACTGCTCTGTGCAGCTGATGGGTGGAAATCATGGGCTGGGAACACTGCTGGTGATCTCGGTTGGGGTTCACCTGGTAATTGCCTTGGTGTTGTGTGCCACAATTGATAGGAAGCAGAGGAGGATGTCCCAAATGACTGGGCTCAAAAACCAGGTGTGGGTTTCTGAAGGAATAATCGTGGCCAGAGTGGTGTACTTTTCTGTAGTTCAGTACCAGCAAAAGGAGGATTTCTGACCTGAAATCCTTCTAGGGCTCCTTTCTATTTCCTTGGAGCAGTTTCTTCTACTTTGTCCAGGGAATCTGTGCTCTCACCCACCACAGTTTGTGTCTAGTGCCTACATGTGGTCATGACTGCAATCAGACCTCTTCAGGAAGATGTGCACGTGTTCAGACTGCGATTTCTTGAGCTGCGAGAGGGTGTCTGGGCTAGACTGAATTCAAACCTGCTCATATGTTGCATGCTCTTGTCACTGGTTCTTAGAATCAAAAGACTGATGGCAACAGTGCATAATAATGAGTTAATAGAGACCTAGGGGGACTCAGAAGTCAACTGTTTGACAGCAGTGGTCTGCTTGCCTGTTTTTCTGACAGCTTCCCTGTCAGGGCTTATTACGCAGTCACTTCCAGGTCTGAGGGATGACAAAATGGATTAGCATACCCCAGTTAGACAGTGTTGAAAACAAACATCTTTCTTCTGCTTCTCCTTTTGGAGCCATTCCCACCCTGATGGCCTCAAGGGCCTCTTGGAGGCTGCACAATTTCTGCTGTTTCCTTCTTTTGCAAAAGGATCAGCATTCTGTAATGGCATGCCAGAGCTGAGACAGGTACGTGCCAGTTTGAGCTTTTATCCCGGGATTGTCATCTCCTCTGGGTTTCTATTCATGACCTTGCAGCCTACAAGCTGTACAGCTGGAGATAAGCAGCTTGGAAGTGCTCATGGGCATTCCCAACCATGAGGATATGAATAACTCATAATGCACTACAGTGCATTAAAAAGCAAAGGATGTAGAGGCTGCTGGAGTTAGAAGGAAGGTGCTCCATGGGCTTGAAATACTATCAGACTGCATCCATGCTCTCTCTGAGGTCAATAGGAGTTGGTTTGCTATACCATTAGATTTTTCTTACACTTGCCTCAGATGAACTCTAAAAAAATTTGCTTTTTAAATATCCATTCTGGGAGCATTGACTTTGACATCAATGATCAGCAATAGAAGGACACCTCTCCTTTGAAGAAAGGCTGAAAGGATTGGGATTGTTAAGCCTGGAGAAGAGAAGGCTCTAGGAAGATATTCTTGCAACCTTCCAGTACTTAGAGGAACCTAAAAGAAAGATGTGGAGAGACCTTTTAACAGGGCCTGTTGTGACAGGATAGGGGGTGATGCTTATAAATGAAAAGAGGGAATTTTGAAACTACATAGAAGGAACAAATGTTTACATTGAGGGTGGTGAAACCCTGACCCAGGTTGCCTAGAGAGGTGGCAGAAGTCCCATCCCTGGAACCATTGCAGGTCAGGTTGTTTAAGGCTCTGAGCCACCTGATGTAGCTTTTGATGTCCCTGTTGACTGCAAGGAGGTTGGACTAGGTGACCTTGAAAGTTCCCTTCCAACCCAAATAATTCTGTGGCTGTATGACATGTGAAAACATAGTCTTAGAAAGCAGTCAGATTTAGTGGTATGTAAATCAGTGAAATCCTAGTTAGATCTCAGCAGTTCCAGTGTCTGTGCAATGGTGTCTCCTAGACTTGCCATTTTTACAGCTTTTGGGGGTGAAACCTTGCAAGGCTCCACAAATGCAGCAAAGCTTAAAGAGAAGAATACTGAAGAGTGTTGGAAACTAAAAACATCATGGAATTCCCATCTTGTGCTGTCATGCAAGCCTGCCTGGCCTATTTTGCTGTAATCTTATCTCCATGCTGAACCTGTCTTTCTTTCTTATCTTTGATGAGGCCTCTAGAAGATGGCATGATCTGTGAGATCTTTCTTGCTGTTGTCCCTTCCACAATGTTGGCTGCAAGGATGTTGGTGCCCAGAAGCCTCTCTTGCTGGCCAAGACTGTCTTGTTGGTCTGGTCTTTTGCATTTATATGTGCTTTTTAGCTGGGACTGCCATTTCTTCTGTTCAGACAGGTTGGGATTAGGACCTTAGTTGAGCACCTAAGAGGTGTGTGTCAATGGAAAGAGTAACCCTGCAAGCATTCATGTCTACTCCTTGGAGAGAGTAAACTGGTAATTCACATTTGGTCTGTAGCACCTCAGCATGCAAACCAAGAAATGGCACATCCACCAATGAGCTTCATCTTTGATGAGATGCTGTCTTTTCTAGCCCAACCCTGGTTTGCAGCTCAGGCTTCCCCAAGATGTATAGCCAAGGGGTCACAAACAACAAGCCAAGACCCTTGTCCTATTCCCTTCCTATAGGTGGTGTTTTTGAAGTGATCTGGACTTAAACAAGTCCTTCACACTGCCAGAGAGTACACTTGTCCAAAGGCCATATCAGCACAACTGAGCAGTGGTGAGTGAGAGAAGGATTATCATCACCTACGTCTGCCAAAGGTTCATAGAATAGATATTTCCCCACTCCAAGGTGATGTATTGACTAGATTAGGCTGGAACTTGAAGTAGTTCTTTGCCAATCAACTTCTGTTGATACATTCAACTGTAAAAGTAGACAAAGTCATGAACTCACCTACAGGGTCCAAAGATAAGCCACCAGTTAGAAGATAAGATTGTCTAGAATAAGATGGATTGTCAGTTGAGGTGCCATCTCTGGGTTTGCTGACCATTCCTTGTTGACCAGTAGATTAAAACAGTTTCTTCACAACAGTGTACATTTGCAGGAATACCAGGAGCATGACAGATCAGGTGGCAAACCAGGGATGTTATAGATCTTGGCCCTGTACATTTCCAAGTCACTGTAGTTAAAGTCATGTTTCCTTGGGAGCTGAGAAAAGGGAGGGTAGGATTTCTCCTCCAAACATACATGCCCAGAGCACCAGGCCTCTAATTATGCAAAGAACTGGAGCCAGCTTCTTTCAGCTTGTTCAGATAAGTGGTTTCACCAAGAGATCACAGGGAGCAGAATTTGGCACCTGGCTCTGTTGGCACAAAGAGGCTTTTTTTTAAATTTTAATTTTTTTTTAACCCACACAGACTCCTGCCGTAGAAATTTGTTCTTATCTGAGCATCCACCTAAGTGGATCCAGTTGCCATGTCTGTAGATTACTGCCTACAAAAGACCAGCAACCCCAGGGCAGAAATTGAGCATCTTCTAAAGCCTGTGAGCTGAATCATAAGGATGCTTATTTGACCTCTTCATCCCATGTGGGAAAAGTTGGCTCAAGACCCATTTTGCTCCAGTCCCTTTGGTTTCAGGAGCCAGAAAGGCAGTCAAGTTCTGCTCCTCCTCAGCTGGGTGTTGCTGGAGGCTGTTTTACTGAAGAACAAACTGGTTTTGTGTGTGTAAGTGCTAGCTGGGCCATAGCAAATTGCATAAACCCTCAGAAATTCAGCAGGCTTTCTAGTACTGACTTGACAGGCTCCAAATAACTATCACTCTCTGATAATTAGACAAAAATATAGCTTTGTTTTCATCCTTTCCAGTCTTGGAGTGACTGGTTGTAGCAGGGCAACTAGTAACAACAAGGGTGAGTGTAGGTCCTGCACCTGGGGAGAAATAACCTCATGTACCAGGACAGGTTAGGGGTTGACCTGCTGGAAGGCAGCTCTGTGGGGAAGGACTTGGGAGTGCTGGTGGACAAGTTCACCAGGAGCCATCAATGTGCCCTATTGTGGCCAAGAAGGTCAATGATCTCTTGGGGTGCATTAAGAACAGTGCAGCCAGCAGCAAGTCAAGCCCCTCTGCTCTGCCCTAGTGAGACCATACCTGGACTACTGTGTTCAATTCTGATCTCCCCAGTTCAAGAGAGACAAGGAACTACTGGTGATAATCCAGTAGAGGCTGCAAAGATGCTAAGTGTACTGGAGCATCTCTGGGAGTGGGAAAGGCTGAGAGCCCTGGGGCTGGTTAGCCTGGAGAAGAGCAGACCCAGAGGGGATCTGATCAATGCTGAGCAAGAACTAAAGGTTGGGGGCAAGAGGATGGGGCCAGACTCTTGCCAGTGGTGCCCAGTGACAGGCCAAGGGGCAATGAGCACAAACTGGAACCCAGCAGGTTCCATCTGAACAGGAGGAGAAACTTGTTTGCGGTGAGGGTGCCAGAGCCCTGGCCCAGGCTGCCCAAAGAGGTGAGAGAGAGATTCCAACCCCACCAGGAGGTGATCCTGGTCAACCTGCTGTGGGTGACCCTGCAACCTGCAGTGGGGTTGGACTAGATGGTGGCCAGAGGTCCCTTCCAACCCCTACCATGCTGGGATTCTGGGATTCTGTAGTCAAGGCAAGGGGACATTACCCAGGGAGAAGCAGGACAAGGCTGTCTCTAGACAGAGGCAGCTCCTGCTCTTGAACAGTTTCACACTGAGAAAGCTGAATTTAGCTGAAATCAGATCTATAAAAAGTGTCTTTTAAGTTCCTATGGATACAGGGAATCTCTGCACTCCCATGAAATGTGCAGAATATGTCTTCAGAGGCTTTGGGAGAAGCAAAGCCTAGTAATAGAAGCTTGGGTGGAGGCTTTGGAAATTGCCTCGGTGTTGGGTTAATGCTGCTAATTGAAGTGAATGCTAAAGCTAATAATGACTTCAAGGGGAATGGTTACCCCAAGGGTAAATCTTGAAGATAACTAGGATGCTTTCTCTGTATTTCAATGTTTATGTACAGGAGAGACTTCATAGCTGTGTATTTACTGTGACTGTACAGGAGGGAGAGTGACATCTGAAGAAACATATGCAGGCTTTCTTCTCCAAAGAGAAAATTGGATTGAAACCAAAATGACCTAAATAAACATTGGAAGATCATAAAAAACTATTCCTTGGAGGCACAGAGAAGGAATAGATACATGCAGATATGGATTCAGTGCAAAAGTTGAGTACTGTTCTTTGGGGAATTTCAGTGCATCAAAGGAGTCTGATACCAGTCCTGGAATAACATCAGAAGAAACATTGTCTGAGGAGAAGTGGAGGGCTTGAAAAAAATTTACCTGGGCAGGGGAAGGTACAATGGACTCTCCAGTCTTAGATATTGAGGTGGTTTCTGGCTTTTCCATGTTTTGCTCACGAAGCTCAAGAGAGGACCACTTCTCTGCCCAGATGTTTGTGAGTGGTGGAGAGATGGATGAGTAGAAGTTGTGGTGGGACCAGCAAATCTGACTGGGCAGAATAGGGCAGTGAATGAATTTTGATGCAAAGATCTGGGTTGTGAATACATCTTTCAGATCAGGATGTGTTCCACCTTCATGCACCCAGGAGTGTGTGTGCTCTATTTTAAACCTCTAAATTAATATTTTAGCTGCTTTACAGTTGAAATGTTAGGCTTTGTGGACAACTTTAACCATGAAGATGCCAGGTGGTATCTGAGGGCTCTGCATTCATTCCTTGAGATTCCAGATGGGAAAGTAGCCCTGAACCTGACCACAGAAGTCCTAAATGGAGCTACCACAGACAGGGGAGTTGATTGTCTGCCACAAGCAAGATGGTTGTGGGGATACTGGGAAACAGTGGACCTATGTGATGTTCACCCTATGGTCAATCTGTAGAATCATAGAATTGTTATGGTTGGGAAGGACCTCTGAGATCATCAAGTCCAAGAGTTATCCTAATGCTGCCAAGTCACCACTAAACCAGGTTCCCAAGCACCACATCTGGGCTCTTGCAAAGAATTGGAGACAACAGAAATGTTCATAAACCCAAAGGATAATTTAGGAAGGAAAAAGCCATGAAGCAAATAAGTGATGGAATTTAGGAATACTTAAAGACCAGACACACCATGGAGCACTGATCTCAGACTGTAATTGAAATGTGTATCATAACAAACGAGTTAGGGGTGGCAGAACTTTGGGTTTACTGCAAGAAAAAAAGAAGAAGAAAAAATCCAGGGTGGAACTGTGTGAGAACTAAATACAGCTTTGAGACAGTGCTGGGTTAAATATATCATCTTCAGAGGCACCATGGTGCTTGCTGTGTGAATGGATTTACACTGCAAGTCACCAAAAGCAAATTAGCTTTTAAAAATAGGTTGGTATGCATAAATCCAGCTTGGTTGCTTCTCCCCTTTGGCTTGGCTGGATGTTAATGGTGTGTCAGGTGGTGGCTTGTTCTTGTGTGCTGGCCCCATTAGTCCAAGAGGGCTTATAGTAGTTGCTGAGCTTTGGGTTTAGCTTCAGGTTCTTCCAGTTCTCATTCTTGAGCCTGATAGCACCTCTCTGTTCACATACATTGGGTGATTCACTCAGTCATATGGGTTGAATTATCCTGCTGTGGGCCAGCAGTTTGGCTTCCAAAAAAAATGGAGGCAGTGAACAAAACCTGCCCTGCACAGGGGTTTCTTTCTTCATGGCAATAAAAAAACCCCAAAAACCGAAACCCCAAACCTCTAAACTCTGTTCCCAGGCTGATATGCTGTGATATCTTTTTCAATTGAGGTCTGAGGTCACCCCTTGCTAGTGTATATCCTCCTCAGCTATTCAGAAAACACAGAAGTGTTTGGGTGGCAAGAGGGTTTAGGTGGCCCAGTGTTTGGATGGCCTTTTTATTGTTCAACTGCAGCTCCTGCTTGGCCAGCCCAAATCACTGAGCATCTCTCTAAATATCTTCATCTCTTTCTTTAAATCCATCACTTATGTTGGCATAGCTAATATTAAGTGATATTTAAGAACACCTCTGACTGTTGGGGAAAGCTGTCCCAGCCTGGAAGACCAAGTTCAGCCCTGGGATGCTCTTTCAGGTAGCAGCAGCCTGTTGGACACAGAAAGGGAAAACCAGGCCTACCTTGAGGACAAAGTACTAACAAGAGGCTCTTCTGGATACTCTCCTTATCTGGCCAGAGCCTCCTGATCATAAATTCAAAGAGATATGAGGTTATTCCTGAACCTAGGAGATGCAACACTAGAGATAAACCCTACAAAGACCCTGCTGGACCCCAGCAGTGTACCTATGTTTTGAACATCACTTTTTCCCTTCTCCTTTCTTGGCTTTGTTCTTGTTTGCTGCAGTTGCTTGTGGGAATCCTGCAGGGTCTGACTCTGCCAGGGCACTCCCTGATACCTTTCACAGTGAAGGTTTTGAAAGGCTTTGCACAAAAGATGTGGGACAAAATGAAGGATTTAGACACCTTTTACAGCCTGAAAGACCAGCTGAGCATGCTGTGATGCTCTGCATTTCAGGGCTCTTTTGGGCTGGCACATCACATGGTCATAGAAGGGCTCCTCCTGCTAAAGAAAACACAGGTTCTTTTCCCAAAAGCATCTTTCCAGCTACTCTTCCCAAAACCTGGAGCATTTCAGGGGTTGCTGTTCAGCTTGGGGCTGCATGAAATAGTTGGGATGCACTGCAGGAAGGGGAGGGGAATGGGCTGAGTGTTGGCATCCCACTAGGAGAGTTGCAGGCACCAGCTGGGCCAGCACCAGGACTGGCATCAACATGCCAAGCTGTACCCAAGACAGGAGGAATCACTGCAATCTCTGTTTAGCAGTATTGGTGTAACCATGCAGGTGCCCAGCAAGAATCCAGCCCCTGCCCTCCTGGTGCTTCCAGGGTTTGGAGGTGGCTCAGTCTCTTTCCTGGGAAATGGCATTTACAAGAATAGAAAGCTGGAAATGCCACCACACAGTAGCTAAATATAGCCCCAGCCACAGAGGAGCTGCAGAGCTCACTCCAGAAACCAAGGCAGTGAAAGGGGGGTGATGACCAACTCCACCCCAGGATGATGTGGGGTGGAGATGCTGGCCACTGTAGGAGGCTGTGCCTGGAGGACACTAGCTGAGTGTGAGATGCACAAGCAGGGATGTTGCTTGGAGATGAAACCCTGGCTCAGAGGAAAAAACTGAACTAGGAAATGTCCCAGCTTTCCATTAAAATCATGTTTTCTTCCCTAATGCCTATGCAATGCAAGGGGGCTTCTTCCCCAAGACCAACATCTGTAGTAAAATATGAACCTTTCAATAAATTAGACCTTTTTTTTATCAGTCTTGGTACAGGGAAGAAACACCACCACCATGTCCCCAGGGAAGGGTTTCTCTGGTTTCATGCAGTAAATGCTGTTTGCTTCTGGTGGCTGAGATCATGACAGGATGTTGCTGTGGCCAGGTCTCCTTACCAGGTTTTTGCCTTCACTCCAAGAGGAATATTGAGGTGCTGGAGTGTATCCAAGGAAGGACAACAAAGCTGATGAAGGGTCTAGAGCACAAGTCTTGTGAAGAGCAGCTGAGGGAACTGGGGTTGTTTAGTCTGTGGAAGAGAAGGCTCAGGGGAGACCTTCTTGTGCTCTACAGCTCCCTGAAAGGAGGTTGAAGTAAGGTGGGGGTTGGTCTTTTCTACCATTTAACAATCTGTAAGACAAGAGGAAACAGCCTCAAGCTGTGCCAGGGGAGGTTTGAGTTGAACATCAGGAAATATGTCTTCCCCAAAAGGGTTGTCAAGGCCTGAAAGTGGCTGCCCAGGGCAGTGGTTGGTTCACCATCCCTGGAGGGATTTTAAAAGCCATGTTGATGAGGTGCTGAGGGACATGGTTTAGTGGTGCCCTGGCAGTGTTGGGTTGATGGCTGGACTTGATGATCTTAGAAGTCTCTTCCAATCCAAACGATTCTATGATTCTGTTCAATGAAAAAGAGCCATATGCATGGTTGGGCTGCTCCTCTTCTATAGGGCTGATAATTTTAACCTTCCTTGGATATTCCTGGCATTTCCTCCCCAAACTCCCCTTTATTACATTTATATATTTGCTAAATGCTGATTTTAGGGGCTGTGGTGGCTGTGAGAACAGTGACATCTCTTTGAGTGAGGTCCACCTCAGGATCAGTATCACAGCACAAGACGGAATTTGGGTCTGCTATAGGAAGTTTTAGGGTTGCAAAATGTGGCACTAGGAGATTCCAGAATTCAGGCTGCTTGTCCATCCTGGACTTGATCTTCTTGTCACCCTGGGCTTGATCTTCTTGTGGATAAGTGTTGAAACAGTCCTTTATTACAGGTTTCAATACTATTTTTTGCCCTTTCAGTAGATGGGGAGTCACTCAATAACCTTTCTTATCCTTCTCATTGGCATGTTACTTCAGATGTTATTTATCAAAGAGCATCCAGACATGGCAGTGACTAGAGAAGTCCTACCTTCCTGAGGTCCTGGGGTGTTCCACTAGCACATCAAAACAATGCACAAACATTAGTGAGCTGTAAGCACTCTAATCCTATATAATTAGATGAAGAAATTAGACAGGGGTGATGACTTTTGCAGTTAGAGATCTGAGGAACAGAGATTAAGGCTCTCAGTGTCTAGTAATTTCCAGTGCTTAGTTTCAGATAATGAGAGCTTAACTTTTTAATTCACTTTAATTTAATTGCTCATGCCTAGCAATTCAACCGTGCTTCACTGGTTCAACCTGCTGTTGAAGCAATAGCTGACCTAAAAAAATTCTCCACACCTTGCAAAGAAGCTCATTTTAGGAGACTGAACTGGGATCTAAAGAGGAGAAGGGACCTGTTCACAGCTTGGGCGTGCTGCCACCGCTTTTGGATGCAACTTGGTTCTTCTCCTGTAGGCACAAGAGTCATTGCATCCATCTTGAAACAAATCAGTCACAGTAGTACAGCTCATCACCACCTTACTATTTTTTTTTTCATCTCAGAGAAAAAGCATATTTCTTAAACAATGAAAAGATAGCTACAGGTCAAGGTCTTCTGGCCAGGGCTCAGATCAGCTCCTCAACACTTGGTGGTTTTGGGATGGGGAGTTAGGCTCTGGCTGAGCATTGCCTCTCCCACCACTTGGCACCTCAGCCCAGCAAACTGGCAAAAACATTTCTTTTTTTAATTTTTTTTTATAGGGTCTGTCAATATATTCAAATCTGATTGGGTTTTTCAACATCTTTCTAGTTCTGCTGGTTTTCTGTTGGACCTTCTGGGCCCATCTTGATGGCTGCTCTGGCATTTGCATGCACAGTTTTGCTTGGATCTGCTATTGCTTCTGTTCCAAAAGATCCCCCATCCACACTAAGTCACCTTGCAACATCCCAGTGGAGTAAATGCCACTTTTTTCCACCCTTTCCTTCAAATCTGCCTAATGTAATAATCATGTGAGGGCATAGGACATGGGCAAAATGCAAGGTGAGTGGGGAGCAGCTTTTTGCACTAAGCTGGAGCAGCAGTAAAACAAAATATCCCAACTTCCAGCCCCCATCCAAATAAACTGTAACTTCAGACATCTTTGATTGGATTAGACTTCTGAGCCTTGGACTCATCTCTGTTGGTGCTGTGCATTGCTTTGATATACATCTTCATACATCTACACGTGTATATCTAAACACTGCTCTTTAATCCCTCCTACAGCAGCAAGCTGCTTCTCCTTTCCCAGAGGCTCCAGATGGTGCTGAACTCTTCAGAGCTTTAAGGGTTTGTTTGCTTATTTTTAGATAACTTCCCTCACTTGGGCTCTAGTCAGTTGCCTCAGCCATTTCATTTACCAAACAATCTCACTTTTAGCTTGGTTTTTGTCCTTGTTGCCAGCTCCCTCCCCATGTGGGTCTGCAGTGAATTGTCACCCCATCACCATTGTTGGGATGGGGCTTCCACAACCTCTCTGGGCAACCTGTTCAACTGTCTCACCACCCTAGCAGTGAAGAACTTCCTAATGTCTAATCTAAATCTACCTTCTCTGTTGTTCTTCCTCTTCCCAAAATAATTTGCAGTTTCTTCTGTGTTGTGACCTCAAGTTATTTGCTTTACCTCCACACTGGATTGAGTTTTCCTAGGAAGCTTGGCTAGTAAAAAGTAAAAGAAGGATCTCCTGATCCCATGTGCTGCTGGAAGAGTACTGCATAAATCCATGTATTCCTCATTCTTTTTAGCCGTCTCCTTTTTGCTTTGCTTTTGTATTTTTTTGGGGGTTAAGACCCATGACCCATTGCTGAATCTCCTTTTGGGTCTCTTTAGAAATAATTTGACCCCACCTCTGCACTTGGGGCAACCTGGGAGGGTTTGGGTCCCAGACCTGATCCCTTGCAGCAACTCCAAGGCAGCTGAGTAAAGCTGTTTTCCTCCAAACCTCCTTTTAGCTCAGATGCACTTGGGGTTTGCAAAGGCTCTTCCTTCTTATTGGGTTTTTGAAATAGATAAGAAGTCAGAGCCTCTCATCCTTTAGTATTCCCATTTGTCTTGCTGAAGCTATATTCCCTATTTTTTTCACACATTCTATTACAGCTTTTGCCATACTTTCAGTTCCATCACCCCCTTAGGGACATAGCAATAACAATATATAACAATAAATACCTTTGTGGCTTGTCATCCCCCAAATTCTCTTGAAGGACATTTCTTCAGAGGCAACCTAATAACCAGTTCTTCCTGCTAGCCTTGTTTTTCCTTGCATAGCTTCTGACTTGGGAGTTAATTGTCCATTTATACATTTATATATTGCATTTTATTCTTCTGATGCTGCTAGTTTGAGGAGGTTTTGGCTCGCTGTGTGCAGGGCTCATGGTTCACCATCCAAACTGCCACTTCATGTTGATGAGAATCAGATGAGGATAGGATGTGTGTCCCTCTGAGGGAGGTCTTCAAGGATGAAAACTAGCACTTCAAGGCTGTTCTTGTATGCTCAGGCTGTACAAAGCCCCCCTTGGGGACATGGAACCAGGCTGGGTGATGCTAGATGACTAAGGACAGTCCAGCTGTGCCACAGTTTGCCCAGTGAGGTTGTGCCAGCTCCAGCCTCACAGGTTTTCTAAACTCAACTGATTCAAGCCCTGAGTGATCTGAACCCAGAGCTGACCTGCTCTGAGGAAGAGGTTGAACAGGGATCTGCTGAGGTCCCCTTCAGCCTGAATGGTTGTGTTATGCTATGGTTCTATTACCTGACCAATCTGACAGAATGTAAAGCCCTCACACTGAAAAGACTCAAAGGAAGTTTGATTTTTACAGCTCATGGGATGGCTTCTATGAAAGAGCTGCAAGCTCTCCCATGGCAGCTCCAGCCCTCAGCTGGCCTTTGTGCTGGCTTTCTTCCAGCTGAGCCACAAATACTATGGAGTTAGTGAGGTTTTTCCCCAGATTTTGCTCTTTATTGAGCATCAATGGAGAGAGAACTGGGTGGGTGCTGCAGATGAAGTGAGGCAGTAGCAGACAAGGACTCCATCCGTTGCTCTGCTCTGCTTTTCTGCTGGATTTGTTCAAAGCTTCAGCTCTGCTGACCTCACTAGTGCTGATCCAAGCCAGGGTACTGTTGGCCTTCTTGGCCACCTGGGCACACTGCTAGCTCATCTTCAGCTGTTGTTGGTCAACACCCCCAGGTCCTTTTCCACTGGGCAGCTCTCTGCCCACTTTGTCTCAAGGCTGTACCATCATCGCCTCTTCCAGGGGCAGAAAGGGCCAGGTGAGTCCTGGCTGACCTGATCCTCACTCTGATACTATCCTATACCTGTGCTTCCATTTCCATGAGAACTAGGTCTGATCAGATGAAGAAAAAGCCTTTGAGCATGTACAGTCACATATCTAAGGACCTGTTTTGTGCTTTCTAATTCCCATAGCAGCTCCTTCACACCTCTCTTCTAGGAGACATCCATCATTACCCAGCCTGGCTAATGGGACCTGGGTGCCCAACACTGCAGCAGAGATAAGGCAGGTGCTTTACTCCATACTGGTACCTACTGGATTACACATCTCTGCTGGAAACATTTTGACTGAGAGGTCCTAGAAATTGTATTTGTTTTTTAATCTCCATGTTATTTGATGGCATTTCACTGAAAGAGGCTAATACCTTCAGAGCCTGGTTTCCATCAGCCCTACCTGAGAAACCAAAGGTTACTGCATGTTTGGACCTGGATGTGCAATGCTGCAGCTGGGCAGAGGGATTTGCTCATGGCTCTCAGTGCCATTTGTTCCTTCTCACATGTTACTCAATTCCTCTTCCCTATCTTTTACTGCCTTGACACTTAATTAACTTTGTGCTTGCATTCAGCCTAACCCCATCGATTAAAATAGCAAACAATAGCCCCAAGATCAACCCTTGAACAAATCCTTGAGTAACCTCCTTCCACCCTGATACTTCCCTTGATACATGCAACCCATGATTTCTTTCCTAAAGCATTTCTCCTCTATCAAACCATCTCATCTTCAAACCCATTTTGCCAGTCATTAGGTTGCTCTCTGTTTAGACAGTTTTGCTTTAGCAATAGCTTGGTCCCTGTATCAGCTGAGCCTCTCCCTCCTTAGGGCTGTGATGATTATAAATGCCAAACTGGTAGCAACCTGGAAACAAGCAATATGTTCTAAATGCCAGAGCTCAAGTGATTGAATACTTTCCTTCTCCTTTCAGTTGTGTTTTGTGCAGTAAATTCCATTTTCCTGGGAGAAGGACCACTCTCTCTTTTGCTCCACTGTTCTCTGCAGCATGTACCATGTTTTTAAGCACAGCAAGTATGCCTAGAGTCTCTCTTGCCCACTTCTTTTGTATGATACTACATTATTTATGTCCTCTTCTGATCTTTTATATTAAATGTGATCCTTTATGGCTAGTTTCAAACTGTATTTTCCCTCTGGGCAGTTATTCTAAGCTTTCAAACTAGTACCTAGTATAAATCTAGGAGGTAGACTGCAAGGTTCTGGGCACCTCAGATTGGGGTGAGGCAGCAGATACAATTTTATATCATATAAAGGGGAATTAAATGGGGAACAGTGAGGAGTGGGGCAGCTTTGGAGAAGCTCACAGTGCTGGATGTTTAGTTAGAGGCTACCACAGTACCTAATATATGCAGACAGCAGAGACGAAGCATGCTGACAGGCTAAAAAGACTGGTTTGTGGTGTTTTGCTGTACCACTTGGCAGGGCTGCCCCTGCTCCACACCCTGCCTCCATTGCTGAGGCACCAGGGTGACTGGAAAACCAGCAGTGGAGGATCCAGGCAGTAGGGAGGGATTTAAACTATCCCAAATTCATGTTCTTCTGGTTTGTAACAGACAGAAAAGTGGACAACAATTGGTGTCCTGAACCCTCTACTGTTCAGCCTAATTAAGTCATGTAATGCTATTAATATACTGGGAAGCTTAGCTGAGCCTCCAGGGGCTGCCAAAATCATGTTCTCTTTCACTCTGTTATTTCAAAGTCAGTCATGATGGAAAATGTTATCCACTAACCTAGGGGTGATAGCATATTTTGGGCAGCGGGTTAGGGAGGGTATTCTGCCTCTCAGCTCTGCTCTGGGGAGACCTCACCTGCAGTGCTGGGTCCAGCTCTGGAGTCCTCAGCACAGGAGAGACATGGACCTGTTGGAGTGGGTCCAGAGAAGATCACAAAAATTATTGTACTCCTCCTTTGGACACACTCCAGCAGCTCAATGTCCTTCTTGGAGTAAAGAGCCCAAATCTGAACTCAGGATTCCAGGTACAGCCTCACCAGTGCTTATTACAGGAGGCCAATCCCTACCCTAGTCCTGCTGGCCACACTAGTGCTGATCCAAGGCAGAATGCTTGAATTTCAGCTTCATTTCAGAGTCCTTTTGTTGTTGAGGGTTCCACCCTCCCAGCCCCCTTGTGTTTTGGAGAGCCAGGCAAAGTTCAAAGGGTGTTTCGCCAGGCTCTGGCTTTTAGGAGGAGAAGGCTCCTGCTCAGCAGTCTGTAAGCGCCCTCTGGTGCAAACGCAGCCAGCTGCCTTCAGCCAGGTCTGCCCTGCAGATTTATCCTGCAAATATCCATGGTGGGTCTTAATTGGGGTGTTTTGAATGGTGGAGAGGCAGGTGACAACCACCTTTTGCACCATGAAGGCAGCACACTCCAAGAGAGGGAGCCTCCTCTGCAGGCTGGACGTCAGCACAGTGCTTGTGAGACCTTGCTTCAGATTGTAGCAAGCTTTTTGGTGGTAAATAGGATTAGGCTGGTGGAACTGAGACACCTAGGTGGTACCTTGATTAGGACACAGAAAAGCATAGATGACTAGAGCAGTGAGAAAGGGGGGGAGGGAAAAAAGCCATGAACAGAGTCTCCAAGGTTGGACAGGCTGAAGAGTTGGGCAGAAAGGAATATCATGAAGTTCTTCCAGTACTTAAAGGGAGCCTAAAAAAAGGAGGGAGAGAGACTAATTACATGGGCAGATAGTGACAGGACAAGCAGAAGGGATTTAGGCTGAAAGAGGGAAGATTTAGGTGAGATGTTAGGAAGAAATACTTTACTCAGAGGATGGTGAGACACTGGAACAGGCTACCTGCAGAAGTTGTGAATGCCCCATCCCTGGCAGTGTTCAAGGCCAGGTTGGATGAGGCCCTGGGCAACCTGGTCTAGTGGGTGGCATCTCTGACCATGGCAGAGAGGTTGGAGGTAGATAATCATTAATGTCCCTTCCAAACCAACCCATTTTATGATTCTCTGACCCCAATAGGAGGAAACCACTGTCCAAGCAGAAGGATGTGCTTGTGCTTCTCCAGCACTGAGAAGTTGCAGCAGTAGCTACTCACTTTGGGCAGCTCTCTGCTGCACTGCCTGTTTCTTGGCTGCTTCTTGCAGCCACAGCTGTTCTCCACACATTTGACAAGGCTTCCTGCTTCTTGACCAGTGTGTTTAGCATCAGATGTTCTGTGTGCATTGCCAACAGTCAGGCTAGATAGAGGACAGTCTTGGTGATGGTGCCAGTAATGCCTCAAGGAAACAGAGTTTGCATAAACCAAAGTGGACACTCACTTATGTAACTGGGCACCGAGTCTTGTTGTCAAAGCCAAAACATTGCTTTGCTTTTCTATCATTCTTTCCTCAGAGGGGAAGCTTCAATGCAAACATCTTTCTGAAGAGGAAAAAAGACTTGAAACAATAATCTACCAGAAAATGATACTCTTTAAGGTTTTAAAACAAACCTTCTGTTGGGCAAGGGTGATCAGTAAAACAGATCCAGCTGTGCCTGACAAGGAAAACTCAAAAAAACCCTTAGAAAGATAGCAAGATGTGACCTGTAAATCCTCTGGACTGAAACAAAAGGTGAATTTGCAAAGGTGTCAAGGCCAAATGTCATGGCTCATGTGCCCACAGATCTCACAAACACTTCAAGCTCAGTAATGTTTGAATAATTTAGGCACAGCACCAAGGTACTATGGATTTAGGAATGTTAATGCTCTGAACTGATAGACTTCCCAGGGAAGTCTCTTTCCATCTTTATTTAGTGCCTGGAAGACCAGAGGCTCTGGGCTGTGTGCTATTGACTTTAGGTTGGACAGTAGGAATAATGTCTTCCCTGAAAGAGTTGTCAAGCCCTGGAAGAGGTTTCCCAGGGCAGTGGTGGAGTCACCGTCCCTGGAGGGGTTGAAAAGCCATGTAGATGTGGTGCTTAGGGACATAGCTGAGTGGTGAACTTGGTAATGCTGGGTTAACAGTTGGACTTGATGATCTTAAAGATCTTTTCCAACCAAAACGATTCTATGAGTCTAGGACTCATAGACACAGAGAAATACTTCAGTGGAATGTAAAGGAACAGCACAGGTGGTTCTGAACTTCTCTACCACCACCTTATTTACACTGTAATACATATGGGACAAACAGTGCAGTGATAGCATATTAATTCTTCTTCTTTTTCTTCCCCCTCAGAAATAAAGAACCACCACAATCTAAGGAGGCTGGAAAAAGGCCTATGTCATCATTTCTCAGTGGGACACATGGCAGAAATCAAAGGCTCTGGACACTGTCTCTCCAAATCAGCTTTTGAAGAGCGGGTAAGTAACTTTCAGCAGATAGGAAAGGAGGCTCCAGGTATGCTCCTCTTTCTATTTCTCCCTTTTCACAACAAAGTGAAGGGTAAAGCCTCAGCCATGCAGCAAGCTCCCAAACTGCAGCATTTCCCAGACATTGAAGCCAATGCAAAAGAATTTGCTTTAGGGGTTAAGGATGTGTCACTTAAATACAAATTCTACAAGAGGAAATGGCTTCAAGTTGCACCAGGAGAGGTTCAGATTGGGTGTTAGGAAGAATTTCTTCACTGAGAGGGCTGTCAGGCATTGGAACAGGCTTCCCTGGGAGGCGGTGGAGTCACCATCCCTGGAGGTGTTCAAAAACTGTGTAAATGTGATGTGTGGGGACATGGTTTAGTGATGGGCATGGTAGTGTTAGGTGGACAGTTGAACTCAATGACCTCAGAGGTCTTTTCCAACCATAATGGTTCCATGTTGCTGTGATTTCTTCACACACAGACAGCTCTTCTCCAACACATACTCAACACTGGGGCTGAAGTATTTAACAGCTTCTAACAAAGACAATTAACCTGGTGATACATAGCCACGAAACGTGTAAGGTTGACTTCATGGAATCAGCAGTAGATTACATGAAACACTGATGTCCAGGTCGAAGGCAGCATGTCAGAAGTCAGCCCATAGGTACCCTTTTAAGGCAGCATGGCAACAGAACAAAGTAAAACTACATTTTTCCTCCATGTGTGCAGCAAGACTGAAAAAGGGAGAATTTTTCTTTGCCTTTCTCCATGACCAAAGTCTACAGACCCGTGGTGTCCCCCTACTCTACTAGTGTTTGGTTTCTGACTGCATCAGAACATACACACAGCACACATATGGCTTGTCCCACTCCTCTACTTGCTCAAGGACATCTATAGAGTCATAACCCATCCAAGCTCATCCTACATAGGGTCAGGTTTATAGCTGAAAACAAAAACTGCCAGCAGCAAACCTTCCTGAGCCGGTGTTAGCTGCCAAAGCTCTCACCTCAGTGACCTGTAGCTCACGTGTGAGGACCTAGTTGGAGGAAACAGTTCTGTCATGATGAATAGCAGTAAAAAATGGTACCAGTAAAAAGATGCCAAAAATAGCACTAGTGCAGGGAACAGTATCAGAGAGTTGTTCATGTGCTCAGAGTAGCTTCCTGGGTTAGTGAGACTTGATGATCTTAAGGGTCTCTTCCATCCAAAATGATACTATGACTAGGATAGGTTCAGTGAAGCATCTAGCCATGCCCAGCAGCCTGTTCTTCATTGATTAACAAGCTACCCCAGTCCCATGGTTGCCCCAGGCAATGCTGCTAGTGGTGTAGCACAAAACGTTTTCCCCTTTGCCCAAAGGTGCCATGCAGAGCCCTGGGTAACAGTGCATTCTTCTGTGTGTGAAAAGCTGACCATGTGTGCTCACAGCCCTGAAGTCAACCATCTCTTGGGCTGCATCCCCAGCAGCATTGCCAGCAGGTCAGGGAGGAGATTCTGCCTCTGCTCTGGGGAGACCTCACCTGCAGTGCTGGGGCCAGTTCTGGAGTCCTCAGCACAGGAGAGACATGGGCCTGTTGGAACAGGTCCAGAGGAGGCCACAAAAATGATCTGAGGGCTGGAAGCCCTCTGCTGTGTGAACAGGCTGAGAGAGTTGGGATTGTTCAGCCTGGAGAAGGCTCCAGGGAGACCTTAGTGCAGCCTTTCAGTACTTCAAGGGGCCTAGAAGAAAGATGGAGATAGACATTTTTTAGCAGTGCCTGTTGTGACAGGACAAGGGGTGATGGTTTGAAACTCAAAGAGGAATATTCAGACCAGATAGAAGGAAGACATTTTTTACATTGAGGGTGGTGAGAGACTGTCCCAGATTGCCCTGAGGCGGGAGATGTCCCATCCCTGGAACCTTTTCAGTCAGGTTGTTTGGGGCTGTAAGCAACCTGATGTAGCTGCAGATGTCCCTGCTGACTGCAGGGGGGTTAGACTAGGTAACTTTTAAAGGTCCTTTCCACCAGAAAACATTATATGATTCTCTTTTGAGTTTGTTGGCAAAGCTGGAAGGGGTAATCATGTCCTGCAAGCCCAGAAACACCTCAAGATGCCTGAAGTTGTAACAAGTAAAAAAAAAAGCAGTTGCATCCTTTGCCCAGACTAGGCACCTTCATGAATCCTGCTTGCAGGTTCAGCATCTGATGTCACACAGGGTGCAAGGCCCTTCCTGCCCTGGACTCTTCCTGCTAGACCATTCTGTCTCCCAGCATATTTGGCCAAACTAGGCTCAAACTCCACAGCCATGAAAACACCTACTCTAGTCCCAAGGATAGTAAAGTTTAAATGGTTTTTCATTTCCACCTTGTTTTTTTGGATTGGCTCCCATTCTTGTACACATGTGGAAAAAAAAAGAGCTCTTGTGCTTCTCATTTTGAATGTGTGGTCCTTGGCCACACAAATGTCATCTGGACATTTTTGTACTCAAGAAGCTGCTTCTGGGATGCTATGTGATTGCCAAGAAACTCTAATTTTAACCTGTGTGAAAGACATGGAAAAATCCTGTGGAAGAATCAGGGTTTTTTCCTCTTAACTTATTCCTCACTGAAGCACCCCTTGGACAGCCAGTTTAATGAGCAGTGGTTATGTCCCCAAAAAAAAGAAATCCTAGAAATTACAATGCTTTTAGAAATCTGCTTGCTGCATGGAGCAGTTAACAGCTAGTGTTCACTCATAGCATAGAAGATGACATACTTTGGAGACAGATACAAACATGCCCTGTTGTCATGCTCCTCCTCAGAGACCTTTAAGCACTGACACCATGGTTAACCAGCACTGCCAGGTCACCACTAAAGCATGTCCTTCAGCATCACATCTACACAGCTTTCTAATCTCTCCAGGGATGGTGACTCCACTTCTCTGGGCAGCCTCTTCCAGGCCTTGACAACTCCTTTGGGGAAAATTTTTTTCCTAATGCCCAACCCAAAACTTCCCTGGTGCAACTCTAGGCCATTTCCTTTTGACCTAGCACTTGTCACTTGGGAGAAGAGACCAACCCCCACCTCACTCCAACCTGAATGAGAAGCATGAGAAGGTCTCCCATGAGCCTCCTTTTCTCTAAGCTAAACAACTCCAGCTCCTTCAGCTGCTCCTCACAAGACTTGTGCTGTAGCAGCTTCTGGTCATTGCTCCAGTCAGTTTCCCCTGTGCAGAAGAAAATTCAAACCAAGTTATTTCTATGGAAAAGTCTTTACTCCAAAAGCAAGGGAAAGAAACTGTTCAGCAGTGTAACCTGGGAAGTAGCATGAATGCTTCTGACAGTGTTAAGACAAAGACACTCTGTAAACTACAAAGCGTCAGTACTCCTGCCAGAAACTCCTAAGATTTACCTTTAATCAATATTTACAGTATGGGCAAGGATGTGTTTATTCTGTTATGTACCTGAACAGACAGAAAGGAGAGACTAGCCTTGGAAGCATCTCCCAAATATATTTATTAGTCAGGAGCAACCTGTCTCAAAATGTGACCCATTTTATAGTTTAAATGGCATTTCATTCCAGCAGCTACACCACAAGCCTCTGCTCCCCCTGAACAGAAAGCAGACTTGAGCACACTACTGATCTATATACATAAGTTCCTGGATTTGTTTAGGTTTGAGGACAGTAGTTCAACAAAAGTCTGTTTGTCTTCATCATTTCAAAAGCTTCTTTCTTTTCTTCCTCCACTGTTTATTGTCCACATCTTCAGTATTGTCAGGAGGGTCTGGTATTACAAAGCCATCAGTCACTTTATAGTAGACTACTGTGGAATCTGACTCAACTATGGCCAAAGTAACTGACAGTGGGGTGCTGGGGTCATCTGGGGGGAGAGATGCTTTCTTCATGATTTCTCTAAGCCTAGAAGAGGAAACAAATCTGTTAGAAAGGAGTCCACAACCACCTAACAATGGCACAGAGGCAGAAGCACACCACTCCTATCTTTATTCAGCCTAGTTTTATTCTGCATGTTTATTCTTCACTGAAGAGCTGTTCTAATAAAAATCCAAAGTCAATAATCAAGCAACAGAATTAAATCACAAGGAATCTTATAAAAATATACTCAGTTGCATACATCTCTGCTGGAAAGGGCTCAACACACACTTCTAAGTTTGCCTTAGTTGTACTACCATGCACATACATTCCACCATCCTTCAACTACCACAATCTCTAATGGCCTTGTTTTCACTAGATTAAAAAAAACCCTACTCTAATTGAGTAACACATGGTGTTCAATTAGAGAACAAAATAATTAAGACCTGTTCCATTTGCAGAGACAAGTCTTCCAGTCTCTGTGCTACAGTTCTCTGCCAGACTGTGGAAGGCCCAGGAAGCAAAGCCAAGTCAGTCTACCTCCCTGTCTAGACTAGAAGCCACAAGAGTAATGTTCTCCCTCAAGACAGTCAGCATAAATAACATCTTCCTTAAAAATTCAGAACAAGTTATGCAATTTTTCCTGTTCAGCTTAGTTGAAGAATAACACACCAGCTACTTTTCAGTTCAGAGCTGAGGACCACAGTGACTCCTTCACCTAAAAGTCAGGTGCAAGAGGGTTCATCTGGGCTTGCCAGGGTAAGTTATGCTCTGGGGAGAGGTCAGCTGTGTAGCAGGATCCCCTTCATCAGAGAACATGCATTTCTGAAGCTAGGCTCTGTAGTTGAAAATAAGACTCTTTCTAAATGCTACAGCTTTCAAACTTTAATCATCATCTTCCTTCTCAACCTCTTTGATCCCTTAATAAAAGCCAAATGGGAAACAGCAGAGAATGAGCAGCAGCCTGGAAAGCCTATGCCATTAAGCCTGTGACCCTCTTAAGTGTCCATCTGTGTTCTGAACTGTTCATAATTCAGCTTGGCTAAATTCAGTAGAGCCATTTCTTCTGCTTTCACTGCTGGCCCATATATAATGCAAGGCAAGGCTATACAACATATAATTAGTAAGTAATTTCACATGACAGAGGTAGTGAAAAGCCAGATTTTTGACCTACCACCAGCACACTGCACAGCAAGAGAACAAATCAGCAAAAACATACTGTAGAAGAAGAAAGACACCTGCAACAGACTCCTACTTCAAGACAGGTGACATTAACTTCTCTGCTCCCTCCCTGCCACCTTGGCACTGCTTCGTCTGCACATTTTCTTGGCAGGTGACTCAGCCTCAGGACCTTTCTGGGGGAGCTCTAACTGCACCATTGGTATCAAGGAGAGCATCAACACAAGGCTGCCTCTCCCCTCTAGGTTTCTGATCACTCACTATTTCTTCTTATACTACCAAGAACAGATACCTGAACCTTTATTTCCCCATTTAGCACATAAGACTTGGAAGATGCACCACAATGCCAAAAGTAGCCAGGTGCTGACACAGATTAATGGCATTTCTTTGCATCCCTGACTTACTTTTCAGGAGACTGAGTTTCAGGTTTGATGTAAAAAGCACAAAGATCTGCTAACACTGCTGTGCACAGAGCCCAGCACTTCCCACTGCACATGGGGAATCAGCCTCTATTACCTTAAAGAACTACAACTGCAAATGCAAGATTCTCCTTCTCCTCCTCTTTGTCTCAACACGGACAGCCCCAAAACAAGAGCTCCCTTTTGCCATAATGCAATGCAGCACATCTGCACATTAGTGAGAGAGGTTCTTTTGAAAGGATAAGCTTTGGAATTCAGGAAGTCTGTATCAGATGCCTGCTGTTTCCTCTCCTCCCCTGAAGGGATCACTGGTAGCCTCTGCATCCAGCATGTTCACAAAGCTTCTCTGCAGCAGTAGACTTTCAAAGAAGGAGTCAGAGAACATCTAGGTTTCTGCTGATTTTACTGTACTTGTTACCTGCCCTGAACAGAATGATGAAATATCACAGGAAAGGTATAGAGGTTTTAATCCTTTAGATATATTTAACACTGTCTATGAAAAAAAAAAACAACAAAACCAAACCCAAAAAAGGAACAAAGTGCTCTTGGCATTCTGAGATTCAAAGGAAAGTGTGCTGACCTCCTAACTGAAGCAAGAAGCTTTTATTCCAAGAGATACAACTCTCTAGGTTGCCCATCTCACAGAGCAGCTGCATTCCATGACTCAAATGAAGTCCTACTCAAGAAGCCCATACGTAAACATCTCCCCCTAGAGCTAGCTGACTTCATTTGCTAAGTTAATGGTAACAGAGAAGTTCCTTAATGACCAGTACATCTGCTACACCATGCAAGTGATGTCAGCTATAAAAGATGGCTTTTGCTTAAGTAAAAGTGGATTTAATAATTCTGAAAGTGTCAAATACTAGAAGCCTCTGGAACAGGAGAAATCAGTACATCCAGGACTTTGGCACACTCCACCAACTGCCTTGGGAACTCCCAGTCACCAGCATCCTGACTAGCCTTTTCCTCATGAGTCATAGCTGTGTTAGGACACATTCTGCAAACGTTATACCTACTGATACCAAAGGGCAGGACACATGACAACCCTGGTTTTGGTTCTCCAGCCTTCACAGGCCATGCTGCACACCACAGAAGCTGTGGTGTCAGGGATTTGGCATGGATTTCTAGATAGGCTTTCCAGATACCTACAAACTACAGTTGGTTGGGATTGTTTATTTTCTACCAAAGAATAAGTTGTATGAGTAGGTTTAACTTAACGTCATGCAAGAACCAATGCAGCTGAGGTAACAGCACTGTGTCTGCCTTTACTGCTGCAGTCAAACTAAATGGCAACAGTGAAGTTATCTGGTCTTCTATTGCTGTTGCAATTAATTGCTTAAAAACAAGACCAAAAAATGGATACAAAAGAAAAGAAGGAAATTTTCCATCTTCCCTCAGTTTCATTTTTTATTAAGAAAAGACTTTTGTACTAGGTAAGCTTTCAACATACATCAGAAACCTGTCCTGTCTTTCCTGATGACCTAAAATAACACTGCCCTTTTTGCTCCAGAGACAGAGGCATCCGACTGGTGAACTTCAGACATCCGTGGCTTGACGTTTTACCTGACTGCCCTGAAACTAAGAGAACAAAATCATCAAGGAAAGACAAGGGCAGAAAGTTTTGTGTTGAACAAAAGGCTATTTCAGTGATAAATCCTATGCAAGTACCTCTGAGAAGCAGTGGAAATGCTGAAAGCTCAAGAGTAGTTTTATGGAGGTTGCATAGTGCTCCACTGAGCCGAGATGGAACTCCTGCCTTCCCTACCATAAAAGCCAAAGGCTTTCAATCTGTCCTTTATACTTGGATGAATAATTCATGGAAGACTTGGCCAGCCTCAACAGCTCCTTCCCTTCCATGCAAGGCAGGGCTTGGAGAGGCAAGACAAGTTGGTCTGTGTAGCACTACACAGAGGTCATTACTCTGTGCATTGGAACACATCATTGTAGCAGCCGTGTTCAGACAGGCCCCACGACAAGAGAACCAGAGCAGAGAAAACCTCCTGTAAAGCACAATACCTTGAATTCAACAAGCACTAAAAAACCAGCACAAAATGGAACTCTGCTCCAGACATTGCTGCCAGCCCTGCAGCTAAATTAACTTAGTGCCTTGAAATAAATGGGAAGAAATATGTGGGGGTGATGGGAGAAGGTGGAAATGGACACCACTGCTTCTTGGGATTTGTTTTCAGATTACAGGAATGGGGGATGCTAGAAGAAACTTATGGCTTTGTAATGGGAGGGGGGGGAATAAATAAATAAACCCAAAGCAAACAATACATGGCTCACAGGTCTGGAAAAGGGATTGAAACCTCAAGGAATGTAAAGTCCTTTTATCTGTGGAAGTTGAAAAACAGAACAAGACATATCATGCAAAAGGGAGGAATCAGAATTCAGCAGAGTTCTACAACATATACCAACTGTATGAGTAAACTCCAATAATGCTCAGAGCAGAAGAGTTCCTGACACCCTACCACCACACAACAAGTTGCAGAAGCAGCTGAGGGAGACAGTGAATCAAGTCAGTTTGCAGAGGTAAAAGCTATCCAGCTGGCATCAGACATTGCTGAAGGAGAAAAGTGGCCAGTGCTCTATCTGTACACTGACTCATGGATGGTAGCAAATGTCTTATGGGGATGGCTGAAGCAGTGGAAAAACAGTAACTGGCAACAAAAAGGTAAACCTATTTGGGCTGCCACACTGTGGCAAGACATTGCCGCTCAGCTAGAGAAGCTAGCTGTGAAAGTACGTCATGTGGGTGCTCAGGTAACTACAAGTCAGACCACTGAGGAACACCAAAACAAGCAACAAGCAGATCAGGCTGCTAGAGTGTTCCAAACAGACTTGGACTGGGAACATCAAGGTGAACTGTTCTTAGCTCGGTGGGCCCATGACACTNGTAGCAAATGTCTTATGGGGATGGCTGAAGCAGTGGAAAAACAGTAACTGGCAACAAAAAGGTAAACCTATTTGGGCTGCCACACTGTGGCAAGACATTGCCGCTCAGCTAGAGAAGCTAGCTGTGAAAGTACGTCATGTGGGTGCTCAGGTAACTACAAGTCAGACCACTGAGGAACACCAAAACAAGCAACAAGCAGATCAGGCTGCTAGAGTGTTCCAAACAGACTTGGACTGGGAACATCAAGGTGAACTGTTCTTAGCTCGGTGGGCCCATGACACTTTAGGACATCAAGGAAGAGCTGCAACGTACAGATGGGCTCGTGATCGAGGGGTGGATTTAACTATGGATGCTATTGCATAGGTTATCCATGACTGTGACACATGCAGCACAATCAAACAAGCTAAGCAGTTAAAGATGTTGTGATATAGGGGACAATGGTCAAAGCACAGGTAGGGGGAGGCCTGGCAGATTGATTACATCACACTTCCTCAAACCCGCCAGGGTAAGCACTACGTGCTTACAATGGTGGAAGCAACCACTGGGAGGCTGAAAACATACCCTGTACCTCATGCCATTGCCCAAATTACTATTCTGGGCCTTGAAAAGCAGATCTTGTGGTGACATGGTACTCTAGAGAGAAGTGAGTCAGACAATGGTACTCATTTCAAAAAGAATCTCATAGACAATTGGGCCAAAGAGCGTGGTATTGAGTGGGTGTGTATCACATCCCCTATCATGCACCAGCCTCTGGAAAGACTGAAGGATACAATGGGCTGTTAAAAACTACACTGAAAGCATTGTGGGGTGGAACCTTTAAGAACTGGGACAAACATTTAGCAGAAGCCACCTGGAAACGGGTTAACAGGGAGCATCTGTCATTGGGTTGGTGGTTGGCCTTGACACATCTGCAGTAGTGAACAGCAAACACATCCTAGCCAATGAACCTCTGAATTCCTCCTTCAAGTATGAATCACTGTTAAATTGAGAGAACAGTCCAAGACAGATAGAAGTTGCCTTTTCTCCAGGTTTTACTCACAGAAGATTCAGCAATCTTCATTTTAAGAGCAGCACAGCATGAAGCCACTTCTCAAACTGTTGGGAGACTACAGTCTGCATCTGTGGTCAGATTGCTGCAGACTCTGTAATTTTGCAATTCAGTGATTTATTGTGCAGCCTTATGATGGCAGGGCAGGATGACCAGCTTCCATCAAGCTGTTTGTAGAAGTGAACAGAGATCTTAGTAAGCAGAACAGCTTTTGCCTTAAGCAGTTAACTGTCATGCATAAACTGGACATGATGAAATCCTGTAATAGGCTAAAAAACCCTGAGCAGATTTTGATATTTCGTTTTCATCATGTGCTTAGGTCTTTTGCTGCTAACTTCCACAGCAACTTTATGACAGCCTTTTAAGGATACACTGCTCTGAGTGTCAGCCAAGCAGCAATCTTCATGAGACACATGGGTAGGCAGAGCTTGGCTGCAATGGCTTAGAGAGGAAAATCATCCCCACAGCCCCTAGCCAGGCCTTACTGGTTAAGCAAGAAATGCTGCCCATAAACACTGCTTTTGCAGATAGCTTATTTCCAGGCCTGGCAATGAGGACAGGATGTTTTCACCTTCACAAACCCCTCCAAGGGCTTACTTTCAACATTAAGTTAGCTGCACTTACTTGTACTCATACCTCTTCCTCTACCTTCAGCAGGTAACACAATATCCCAAAGGATTACTTTGAACAGAACAGCAAAGCAGCTAAGTACAAAAGCTGTTCTGTCTACCTATAGCTTGGGAAGTAAAGTGAGGAAACATCATTTAAGACATCAGAAACTTAACAAGCCTCCTGCTCTCAACAATTAGAACAACAGAACGCTCATGGCTGTCAGAACAAAAAGGCAGTAGTACTGCAATCCTGTTTCCAACTCCTTTTAAATGGCCTCCCTCTACACTGCCTAACTCTGAGCTACACTTAATAATTCTTATTTTTACTTGCTGTTCCAGCAAAGGGATGAAGACTTGATGCTGTCCTCTCTCTCTGAAGACAGACCAGGCCCCTCTGAGCAATGGTGACCTGCTAGCAAAGTGCCAAACACGGCTATAGATGTCCAATAACAAAAAGCACATACAATCATCCTGCCTGACAACACCTCTGGCTACTGAGCACATACAGGCTTTAAGATGCTCACCCAGCCCTGCAGATTCAGCTCATTTCAGTGACACTATGCTCTATGTAGTTGCTCTGTAGCAAACCCTAGTCACAAACTGTACTTTTCATCAATGTGATGCATTCACTCTTTTTGCTTCTCTAACACACATCCTTCCAATAACAGATTCCACCTGAGCTGGTGCCAGAAGCAGAGCAAATAGTATCACCACAGTACAAACAAGTTCAGAGGCTCCAAATGAAAAGCTCCAATGAAATAGTAAAAGATAGGACATACACACAGTGCAGTATCACACTGTCATTAAAAACCAATTAGAACATACTTGCTGGCATGGATCCCATGCCAGGAATCAATTTTTCCAATCCAGATGGAAACCTACTACATTAAACAACCACAACCTAGCACATAGACATAATTTCTCAGAGATCCCATATCCTAATTTGCTGCCTACTTTTCCCACCTAGAATCTACTTTGAGCTATGTAAATAGCAGTGTGTCCCTTTCACACACGTACAGTGGGGCTGCTTCTTGCAGAGAGGCTAAAGAACACTCAGCATTTCATTCTGCAAGACCTCTCAGCAGCTTTCCTCTGCTGTGGAAATCATACAGTATTTCCCTGTAAGGACAAGCCCACAAGAATGACTGACCAGTATTTGAAAATGAAATAATTTTTTCAGCACACAGATAAGTATTTAAACCTATCAATACCTAGCAAGTAATTTTCTTTCTCTTCACAAGTATGCTCTGAGGAAAACAGCAGAATTAGGATGGAAGACTGTTTGCAAAAGACTGATCTGTCCCTTCTAAAACCTAAACAAGAAGGCAAAAACCAGAGCATGTCTAAAACATCATTCCTTGAGTGCGTGCATGCACACATCTGCTAAGTGCAATTCACTAGCTACCCACTACTGTGTCAGGCTGCTGCCCACAGAGCAAGAAGAAACAGCAAACACAGGCAAGATCTGTAAAGCCAGGCCCTGACCACAGGCTCCCAGCAAGAGCAGGAACAAAAGAGATTGAAAAATGTAGTGCCATATGATGCAGCTGAAAGTTCAGGTCTTCCCAGGAAAGAATGGCAAATACCAGCAGGAGAAGGCAGCAATTAGCACAGTGTGAACCACACTGTGTGTTGAGGCTGCTCTAAGGGTCAGTTAAAATAGGCTGTAAAACTACTGAAGTGGAAATTTCTCCAGGCTGCAGCTATCTGTAATATCCCAAAGTCATAGCTGTGAGTGTCTTCTGGTTGGGAATTACTTAGTCTTGCATGTGTAAGGAAAGCAAGTCAAAAACACAGCTCAAGGGACAGTTGGAAATGAGTCTGGATACACAGAACTTCCAGCTGAAAGTAGCCAAATTATGCTTTCAAAACAAAAAGAAAAGCAAGCCAAACACACTAGGCTTATCCATAGATTTGACAGCAAAAAAGTTTATTCTTAGGCAGGTCCAAGAAGTTTTCTCTCCTCTTAGGTATGTTAAAGACCAGTGACACAAAAAGTATTGCTGCATTTCCCAGGCTAAAAAAAAGTAGCACATAAATGTTCAGAACATAAGCTGTGAAGGTCTTTTATTCTAACCTTGCATATCAAACACATCCTCTGATATCCACTGTTATCTCCTACAGCATATCCAAGTTCTACACAATAGGATTTGTTTATCAGTAGAAGCCAGTTGCTGTGGGAAGCTGACATCAAAGAGGAAGATGATGCAGCTTAGAAAAGGAAAGAAATCTCAACTTTGCATATCTGTTTGCAGCACCCAAAATAACTCTGCTTACAGGCTGACATACTGCTTTCCTCTGATTAGTCCTTTGTTTCCTCCCTCTTCCCCTCTTGACCAAGTCAGGACAAGCCTGTTAAATATGTCTGTTCCTCATTTTATCTTCTTGTTAGTGCAAGACAAACACTGACCACGTCCTCACCTCTCATGGCTTAACAATATGTGCACAGGGACTGGCACCATCACCTGGAGACCATCCTGTTCCTTTTCACGGGCATGTAAACACACAAGCTGCAGTTCTGCTACTCCAACATGTTTCACTTCATGCCAGTTTCTCCCTAAAAAGATTTATCACCCAGTAAGAAGGGAAAGAACACAAAACACATTTTAATCATTCAGATACAAAATTTGGTATTTAAGTTAATGTTGCAGGTTCTGGTTTCCCTCCCTCTTCTCATACAGCATTTCCCAAGAGAGATAACTACCCCACTCAACTGTCAAGTTTGCCTTCTGAGAAACAATCCTGTTAAAAGAAGCCCTGTGGGAGTAGCTCTACTGCCTCCAGAGTTACACAGTTACATACACATAGTTACACAGCTTCATTTCAAAAAGGCCAAAAAGAAGACCAAAGAAAAACATGTATCTTTGTCAACTGCAACATAAAACTGTAATCCAGATTTGAACCCTAAACTCTGGAGGAGCAGATGCTAAAAGCATGATTAGTGATGACACACAGTTCTTCCCTTCTGCTTGAAGGGAAAGTTTTTGTAGCAAAACTACAGGAGCCTTCTCTTAAAGCCCATTAAAGGCATTTTCTTCCAAGCTGTAACAATAACAGACACAGTGCTTTCTGGCCTGTAAAATCCACCCCCCTTCCCTGACCTCAAGAACCACCTGCCTCTGAGGGAAGCTGAAGTATTTTCATTAGGCTGGCTGCCTGCCTAAACACAGTCCCTTTTCCACAAAGCCAGCTTGGGAGAATGGCAGGCAGAAGTTTATGTATCACTTAACTCTGCTCCACTCTTACAACACACCAGAAGACTGCACTGCATTTGTCATTAACTACTGCCACCAGACTTCCAAATCATCTTCTTCCCTCCAGCAATCCTGCCCTTTCCAGAAAACAGTATCCTGAACAGGCCAGCACACATCAGCCATTGGCTAAAGGCCAACACTATGACTTAGTAATCTTGATACTAATCTACAAATGAAGATGATAAGCAGCATAACAACTCAACATTTAACTTCACCCTTCTATGTCCCTTCTCCTTCCCCTACTCTTCTTCTGCCTTTTCTTCCATGCTGAGTCTTTGCCCTGGAACACCTGCACCTGTAACTGCTGGACAAAATGGGTCCTCATCTTCCTAAAGGCTCAGGAAGGTACAGGATAGGAATCTTCAGCACCAAAATACCATCTGTTTTTCTTAGGGAACCATCACTGCATTAAACTTCCAAAAGAATGCCAAGGCCTTCAGCAGGAAAGGTCCTGCCAGTGCACAAACTTTAATAGCATCTAAAGGCAAACACATACATGTGTTGGGATGCCCACCCAGTCACTTCATTAAATTACCTTCTAAGAGGTCCAGGTACACCACAAATGCAGCATAGATCTGAGCACTGTCAGATATATCCAGAGACATCATTTCTGTGAACTGAAACCCAAAAAGTAATGTTGGGGAAGGAAAGCAAAACTTATATTGAGAATGCACAGACCAAACCCAGACTCCATACAGCTATCTAAGCCACTGAAGTTTGAAACCAGTTTTAAGGACCAACAGGCAATTTAAAAGCAGGACTTGTTTTCTGACAGTATCTTAAAAGCTCTTTTTAACATGTTTCCCCTATTTTGGAACTTAAGAAAGCAAGCCAGGTAAATAAATATGTGAGGAATACCAACTATTTCTGGAACAGATCTAGCTTTGTGGAGAAGGGCTATGAATTTTACCTATTTTTGCTGCCGTACATCAACACAAGATGACAGCCAAATTAAATACCTCTATGTTTTCAGTATGCTAAAAATTAAGATGAAGTCTATGATTCTGTGATTTAGGAAGCTTGCATTTTCCAGCTAGGATATCAGGATTAACAGTCAATGATCTTAAAGGCTTTTTCCGAACTAACTGATAATAGGAGTCTATGATTTAGAGGCTTGGCCCCTCCTAAAGCTAGCATTCCCCACCCAACCCCACCGGTCCAGCAGATGAGACCCCTCCTCAACAGCCCCACTTTATGCTAAAATCTCCTTTTCCAGCAATCCCATCTCGGGAGGAATTGGGGACAGCGGCAGGGACCGGGGAACAGGCATTGGCCCAGGCTGCCAAGGGAAGTGGTGGAGAAACCGTTCCTGGAGGTGTTTAGAAACCGTGCAAACGGGGTACTTAGGGACATGGTTCAGTGGCACGGTGGTGACAGGTTGACAGTTGGACTTGATCATCTTAGAGGTCTCTTCCAACCTTAATGATTCGCGACCCTCAAGCCCTCCCACTCGGCCTCGGGGTGTCCCTGATCATCTCCGTGCACCCCGCACCGAGATGCTCCTCAAAGGCATGGTGTGGGTAAACCCCCATGCCAAGGACGGGAAAGCGGGACCCCGGCACCCCAAGCTCCTGAGGACCCCCGCCCCAGCGGGGTGGGCCCTTACGGTTTCCCTCCCGCCGCCCGCGGAGCCCAGCGATCCACTCCCCTCAGGCTTACCGTGGGGTGATTCACCATCCAGTTGCCGGCAGCACCCCCTGCCCAGCCCCGCTGGCCTCTCCCCAGCTCCCGCTCGCTAGCGGAGGTGCCCTGGGCCTGACCTACCGCCGGTTCCATGCTGTCTCTGGTGTAACGCGGCTTCGCTCCGGGCGGCGACGCGCAGCCGAGCGCTGCCCCGGCAACGGCGACGCTGACGCTCCCGTTCCGCTACCATAACGTTCCTACCTCCCCTCAAAGCCAACGCTCTGTCACCAGGGCCAGATGCACTGCATTAAACTCTGTGTACGGTCAGGATCATGTGTATACATACATATATATATATATAAAACTTATCACCGTGGGTCCCTTCACAGAATCCCAGCATGGTGAGGGTTGGAAGGGACCTCTGGAAATCATCTAGTCCAACCCCCCTGCTAAAGCAGGGTCACCCACAGCAGGTTGACCAGGATCACCTCCAGGTGCCTTTGGAATATCTCCAGAGGAGGAGACTCCACAACCTCTCTGCACAGCCTGGGCTCTGACACCCTCACAGAAAAGAATCTCCTCCTTACATTTAGATGGAACTTCAATATTTCAGTTTGTACCTATTACCTCTTGTCCTGTCACTGGGCACCACTAAAAAAAACCTGGCCCCATCCTCCTGACACCCACCCTATAAATATTTAAAGCAGTCCCTTTTTTGATTGCAAGGTCTTATTTCAGAAGGAGGCTTGGGGAGCTCAAATAACCACCTCAGGCTGGTAGCCCAGAACACAGATGCTGCCCTGTCTAGTGTGGAGAGCCAGCAGGAGACAGCAGGCCACGAATCAGAGAATCAGGGAATCATTTTAACTGGAGGAGACCTTAAAGATCATCAAGTCCAACTGTTAACCCAGCACTGCCAAGTCACTGCTAAACCAAGTCCCTCAGCAGCACATCTGCACAGATTCTCAATGCCTCCAGGGACAGGGATTCCACCACTTCCCTGGGTAGCCTTTTCCAGGGCTTTACAACCCTTTTAGGAAAGAAAGGTTCAACCTAAACCTCCCCTGGCACAATCTGAGGTCATTTCCTCTTGTCCTACTGCTTGTTCCCTGGGAGAAGAGACTAACCCACACCTCACTCCAACCTCCTTCGGGGAGTTGTAGAGAAGGTCTCCCCTAAGCCTCCTTTTCTCCAGGCTAAAAACCTCAGTTCACTCAGCTGCTCCTCACCAGGCTTGTGCTCTAGATCCTTCACCAGCTTTGTTGAGATATTGAGCTTGGAAAATAGAAGTTTTAGGGGAGAGAGTGCTCACAGCTGGACCATTCCTGTTGGTGTAGGTAGTTTGAGGAGGCTGAAACAAAAATGGCTTGAATTTATTTCTGTCTGCAAAAAGCTGTTTCTTCCTCAAAGCTAGAATATTTCACCAGAGGGCAGTTAATTGTCTGTCACAGCAGGATTGGGTCTTGGTTTACTTTTAAGCCAAATACAGAATATCATTTCAGCTCCTAATAAAAAAGTAAAAACTGTACACAGATTTTTTTTGAATATGCACATAAAGATATACGCATTTCTATATATAAAGAATGAACTGTAAGGGTAAGTGTTAATCTGAACTTTCCAAACTTTCACCCACGCTGGGTGGCCCGGAGTAAGAAATGAAGCTGAGTTGACTGCTTTCTGTTATGCATGAAGAAACATCTCATGTTTCAGGCATCTATCCCTCTCCAGGGTAAGGACAGCCTTTTTCTTTTATGTACTGACATGATGCATCCACCAAAGTGAGCTTGAGAGTAAGAGGAAAAGGACTTCCCTCTTTTTTTTTTGAGGAGAAAATGAGTTTGTGGGATGCTGCTGAAAGCATCACTTTTGTCCCCAGCAAATTGTATGGTTCTGATGCTGTTCACAAAACAAAAAGAAGGGAGTAGAGTGAAAATAGCTGAAGGCACTTTAGCTTCCACTGAAGGGATCAAGAGCAGCACAGACTAAAAACCACACTCAACCTTCTGCAAATACATTGACTACAACTACGTGTAACTGGATTGCACCTTTACACTCCACTTTCCACATAGGACTAAGTGGTGGCTTTGCAGCCTCTGCCTCACAGGTGTTCCTTTGATTCTGGGAGGAAACAATCTCTTCTTGGCCCTGACTCTGTGCTCACTCAACCATGCTGGTTCTGGGTTATGGGGGAAGGTTCACCCTGCAAAAGGGATGTAAACTGCGTTGTTGCACTTGCATCTGTGGAGGAGGCATGGCAAAGAGCTATGTATTTATCACAGAGCCATAGAATCATTAGGGTTGGAAAAGATCTTTAAGATCACTCAGTCCAAATCCTAACCTAACACTGCCAAGTCATAGAATCATAGAATTGTCAAAGTTGGAAGGGACCTTAAAGATCATCCAGTTCCAACCCCACTGCCTGGGCAGGGACATCTCCTACTAGATCAGGTTGCCCAGAGCCCCACCCAGCCTGGTCTTAAAAGCTTCCAGGGACGGGGCTTCCACAACCTCTCTGGGCAACCTGTTCCAGTGTCTCACCACCCTAACAGTGAAGAACTTCTTCCTAGTGTCTAATCTAAACCTATCCTCCTGTAGTTTGCAACCATCCTCCCTACTCCTATCACTACCTGACATCCTAAAAAGTCCCTCACCAGCTTTCCTGTAGGCTCCCTTCAGATACTGTCACACTAAACCATGTCCCAAAGCACCATATCTACACATCTTTTAAATCCCTCCCAGGATGGTGGCTCCACCACTTCCCTGGGCAGTCTCTTCCAGGCTTTGACAATGCTTTTGGGGAAGAAATTCTTCCTCATGTCCAAACTAAACCTCCCCTGGCACAACCTGAGGCCACTTCCTCCCATCCTGTCTCCTGTTACTTGGGAGAAGACACCAACACCACTTGGCTCCAAGCTCATTTCAGGGAATTGTAGAGAGCGAGAAGGTCTCTCCTGAGCCTCATTTTCTCCAGGCTAAACAACTCCAGCTCCCCCAGCTGCCCCTCACAAGACTTGTGCTCTAGACCCTTCACCAGCTTTGCTGACCTTCATTGGACACATTTCAGCACCTCAATGTTCTTCTTTTAGTGAGGGGCCCAAAACTGAACCCAATATTCAAGGTGTGGCCTCACCAGTGCCATGTATTGGGGGATAAATCACTGTCCTAGTCCTGTCCAAATCTCTCTATCATAGAGTCTCTGAAGATTTCTCCTGAAGCTAATATATAGCCTCCTAAAAAACAAGATTGTGACCCAGCTTGAACATCCACTGGATGGTAAAAGCTGGCTGCCAGCTCTCCACACCAAGCACAGCTCAGCAGCATTATTCTCCAACCTCCAAATGTGAGAGGTCCCATGGGCAACAGCAGCATTATGTACATGTGGAATTGCCTGGCTCCTGCAAAACCCTAATCACTTTGTACAGGCTACAAAGCTGCTCCTTCTATTTGGTTAATGAATCCAAGCATAAAAGCAACATGTGGCAAACTAACCATGAAAGAAAAGCCTCATTAATGTATCATTCAAGAAGGACAATTATAAAGGTGACATAAAGGGCAAACAGGAGGAATATATTTTTATTAATTGTTCAGGAAGATGCTTGCAAATTACAGAAGCTTCTCAAATTTTTAGACCTCTGGAGATTCTCTACCGAAGTTTTCTCTTTTCTTTCTGTTGGCTTTTTTGGGGAGTCATATGATCAGGAAACAGAGACAATATAAATTGGTGTGGGTAATACATCACATTCTATAAACAAAGAAAATGGCAGCCATTAACTATATATATATATCTATATATGCTGTCTGGCCTACAAACAATTCATAATGAGATTATGGATAACTAATAAACAATTGTTTGTTTGCTCAATGTTTCCTCCTCTTTGAGCCTTGCAAGCACATAGTCAATAGTGCTGCCTGCTTAAAGTGGATCTGTTCATGCTGGAGGAACTACCTACCCACAGTAAAAGCAGATATGCCATGATGGGGCCCTTAGAGTTAATTAGAGATTTCATCTTGAGAAGGGTTTAACATGCCCAAATCCTATTAACTTCTAAGAGAGCTGTGATTACTGTGCCCCTTTTAAGATCATGAGCCAATCATTTTAATTGCTGTAGCATGTTTTATTTATTTTGTTGTTAAATTGTCTGCAGTCCATCCATGGGAATGTTTCTGTGGTGGAAGAGTCAACGAAATACAGAAAATACCTTAATCTTCCAGCCATGTTCCAACTATGACAACCACCCTCTGCACATCCCTCCTGCAGCATAGGATGGGTGCTGTGTGTGAGGCTGCTTTGTGCTGCCATCCTGGGGGGGGGGGGGGGG
>VWZX01005619.1:52031-112869 GCA_013399015.1 Galbula dea
GTGCTGCAAAATACTTTTTGACATAAAAGTGCAAAGTAACCTTACTGAACAGCACTGGTCCCAAAATGGACCCCTGAAGTACACCACTTGTCACCAATCTCCATCTGGACATTGAACTGGATCTGGATAGCTACCCTCTGGATATGATCATCCAGCCAATTTCACACACGAGGGATGAGACGCCATCCAGAGGGACCTGGACCACCTGGAGTAGTGAGCCCATGTGAACCTCATGAGGTTCAACGAGGCCAAGTGTAACATCCTGCACCTGGGCTGGAACAATCCTCAGTAACAATATAGGCTGGGGAATGAAGGGATGGAGAGCAGTCTTACAGACACTGGTGGGTGAACAGCTGGACATGAGCTGGCAATGTATGCTTAAAGACCAGAAGCCAACCATATTCTGGGCTGTGTCCCCAGCAGTGTGGCCAGCAGGTTAAGGGAGGGGATTCTGCCTTTCTGCTCTGTGGAGACCTCACCTGAAGTGCTGGGGCCAGCTCTGGAGGTCTCAGCACAGGAGAGACATGGACCTGTTGCAATGGGTCCAGAGGAGGCTACAAATATGGTCTGAGGGCTGGAAGCCCTCTACTGTGAGGACAGGCTGAGAGAGTTGGGGTTGTTCAACTTGCAGAGGAGAAGGCTCCAGAGAGACCTTCTTGCAGCCTTTCAGTCCTTCAAAGAGCCTAGAAGAAAGATAAGAGATTAGTGACAAGGGGTGTACTTTAGCAGGGCTTGCTGTGATAGGACAAGGAGTGATGGTTTTAAATTAAAAAAGGGAGCTTTAGACTAGAGAGAAGGAAGACATTTTTTACATTGAGGGTGGTGAGAGACTGTCCCAGATTGCCCTGAGGTGGGAGATGTCCCATCCCTGGAACCATTCCAGGTCAGGTTGTTTGGAGCTCTGAGCAATCTGATTTGGTTGCAGGTGTCCCTGCTGACTGCAGGGGAGCTGGACTAGACGATTTTTGAAGGTCCCTTCTAACCCAAAACATTCCGTGATAAGGGCGAGCACTTCCCTTAAGCAGCAAAACCAGAAATCTCTTTGCTTTCGCACCAGCACTTGGAGAAGACGCTGTAACAGCGATCGCCAAACGCCTCTTCCGAACCTAACCGTCGCTTGATAAACACAGGTTTTGTCGCTTACCACCACCAGACTCCCACAGGTGCTTCCACGCTGCGCTAATCGGAGCTGCGCTGCTCGGCCATGTGAGGGCTTCCGCCCCACCTGGGTCTCGTCTCAGCGCTCCGGGGAGGAGGTGCCGTGGACCAGGGCCAGCTCCCCTCCGAGCAGCTTGTTGAGGGGAGGGCCGTTGTCGAGCCGTGCTCTCCACACAGGCCGAATTTGGGGGCGCTGGGCTGGCCAAGGCGCTGCTCCTCCTCCTTCTCCTCTTCCTCCTCCTCCTGGTAATCCCCGCGGCGCCGGGCGCGCTGCAGCGGCCACCCCGAACAGCCGGCGCGGTTCCCTGCGCCCATCATGGCTGCGAGCACCGGGGCCCCCTCTCTCCTCCTTCTTCTTCTCTTACTGCCGCTGGGAGGCTGCGGGACCAGCCTGCCCCCGGAGCCCCCACCGCCGCCGCCACCACCACCGCCGAGCCCAGAGCCCCAGTCCCTGCCCCTGCCCGAGTCTGCCCTGCAGAAGCCCAGCGTTCTGCTGGCCATCATCGCCCGCAATGCCGCGCATATGCTGCCCCACACCCTGGGTTGCATCGAGAGGCTGCACTACCCCAAGAGCAGGATCGCCCTCTGGTAAGGGGAGGCGGCGGCAGCCGGGAGTGGGGCTTGTGTGGCCTGCCCTCCCCTCCCCCCCAGCGGAGGGGGAGGTGGGATGCGAGCAGAGCTCCGATGGCTGGAGTGGAGGCGGAAGGGGTGATTCGGTCCTCCGGCGGGGAGGGGGGATTTGGAGAGGAGCCCACAGCGTGGAAGGGGGAACTGGGGTGTCCCCGTTCCTCCGGCCCAGCCTTCCTCCTGCGGCACAGGTAGCAGCGGCTCGGGAACTTCTGCATGGAGGGAAGGTGGCAGAGATCCGAGAGCTTAGCTTCCACGGAACAGCTGCCTTTTGGCTTTGGTACGCCGGGGAAGAAAGAGTTCCTCGTCCCGCTGGAGCCAGAGGTCACCCCAAGGGCCTCCATATAGCACCCCGGAGCAGCTGGAGAGCTCGGCGGTAGCGGTAGGGAGGGGAGGTTTTCCTGGTCTGGAGCTTGGTAATATTCACCGCCTGAGCGTTTTGTCCAAATTGAGAGAGAGGGAGAAATGTTGGAGAGGTGGGTTTGGCTCCCCGGCTGGTAAATATCAGGCTTTGTGGGGAGCTGGTGGGGGTTTGGCAGGGCTGAGGGCAGGCGTGCGGGGTAGGTGCTGGTGGGCATTGAAAAGGAGCATTGTTGCCAGGCTCTGGTCTGAGGGATGGATTCAAAGATGTATTCAGAAATCGCAGCATGGGGGCAGCTGTGGTATTGAAATGTGTGTTGGGGTGGAGGAATTAGACCCGTTTGGGAACTGGTCAATCTGCCTTTATTTCAAATGGTAAAAAGAAATATCTTGCTCTCTCAGCCTGCTGTAAATGTTGGGAGAAACAGGAATTGCTTGGAAGGACCCAAACCAGATTTAATCTTAAGTGTGGTAACCACATAAAATAAGAAATAGTGCTGTGGGTACTGATCTAAAGTTTGCTAAAGTCAATGAGGAGACTTCTGTTAACTTCAAGTCAATAAAGTCTTACTTTATCTGAGGGGGAGGATCCCTCTCTCCAATCACCTCTCTGAAACAGAAGGAGACAACATAAGATGTTTCTGCCTGTACTTCAGGAATGTGGCTGTTGCTTGTTTTCAAGTACTCCACAGGTCTTTACAGAAAAACAGCGGCTGGTATAATCAGTGCATGACTCTTTTTTGCCTTTTTTTCTTTCCCTGTTGAATTTAGAGTGCCCAAAGTGGGTCATGGTATCAGCTTGAATGTGGCTGTGGAATTACAAGCTGTTGTACACAGGGCGGTGGGTGAATACCAGACTCACCAATGACTCTGCTTTCATTTGTGTTGGTAGGAATTTGAGTCTCTTGGGCTTCACCTTGCAGAAGTGTGTATGAATAGATATTATCACATCCTGCATATAGACTGTGACTCAGTTAAGCTTGGTGTTGATAGAACATAGTGGGAGTTGTAACTGCAGACCTGATCACCAAAGTGGATCCTGAAATGCTTCTTGCTGTAGAAGTGCTGAATAAGTTTGGGTTGATTTAAGTTCTGCAGAGTGCTGGTTGGCTCTACAACTTTTTTAGTACAGGGCTTGCATTATCCTTTACTTAAGTGTAAGATAACTTAGAGTATGCTAAGATTCTTATAAGAAGAACATTCCATTTTTAAAGGACTGTGAACAGACACAGGGCATGGTTAAATAGAAAATCTGCTATTGCAAATGTCAAGCTTTATAAAATGAGAATGACTGACTGACTAACCTGTTGTGGCCACTGAGAAGGAAGTTGTGTAAATGCTCTGAGCTGCCACCTGCAGGGTGGCAGTGATTCCTTGGAGAGCTTTAGTCCTGTTCACTTTAGTTCCCCAAAAAGACTGGAGGTTTTTCAAACCTGGGGATGTTCAGAACACAAAGTACCTACCAAAAGGAAGCTCACATCTGGTATATGTCAAATCTCCTGAGAACAAATGAAATAATACAGCCATTTCTGGCATCATCTTGCATTTCTGACTTCATGCCTCACAGAGTCCTTTCAAAACAAAATTCCAGGATTTACCTGTGTCCCTGTGCAGTTGCATTACTGGGATTAAGTAGTGTGAAGGGGTGGTTGTCAGAAAGTTGCATTCCTTCACTATCATTTATATTCTACTTCAAAACTTTCTTAAGTCAGCATTTTAAAATGCCCAAATGTAGATCTTGAGGATGAAAATTAAACCTATCAACTCTTAAACTCCTGTGTGCTCTCTGTGTTGCTCAAAGGCTTAAATTCAGCAGTGAATTCCTCAGATTTCTAGGGTGAAAGTTTCGAGTGACAGCAAAGCTCAGTTACAAGACAATGAATGAATTTGAAGCACACACTGACTTTTTTTGTTGCTTGTATCAATTGATAATCTTTGTTGGCCTGGTACTGAGAAAAGATGTACATTGGACACTGGTACTCCCTGCTTCCTTTGGTCTTAATTCTGACTTCTTCATTGCTATGCCTGTGAGCAAACTCAGAGGGACTTGCTGGCTTTTAATGAATCAAGCAGGCTATTTGGTCTGAGGCCAACTGGCACTTGTGACCCATGTCCTTTCAGTTGAACGCTTCCTTCCCCCTGTGAGAATCAGGAAGTTGCATCTAAAACTGTCTCCTGGGGATTGTCCATGGCCTGTATTAACCCTTGTTTCAGAGGCTACTGGAGAACACGTCAGATCATCCCAGGATTGTACTTATGGCTTAATGGTGGGAATGTCTATGAAGCAGTGCTTGGGTCTTTGTCCTTGCCCTGCTTAGCTTGCTGAGATAGACTTGGCTGTAGGCAGTCTTTGTCTGGGAGCTTTTGATGCTGGCCACCAAGGTGAGAACAGCAGACTCCACACCTTAGCAGGAGAACCCAGCTCTTCAAGCTGATGCTTGTGCAGCTGTGGAAGAGTAATGCTAGAGGTGACAGCTCTCCCTTCTTGTGAAGGAGGAAGCGGTTACAGCTCTCTGCTTGGGTGCTTGTGGAAAGCCTAGTCAGTGTTTGGCTCAAAAATAAGTAAGATGCAGAGGAGACTGGACAATCTCTCTGAGCAAAGGCTGTTTAGCCTGGAGAAGAGCAGACCCAGAGGGGATCTTCTCAATGCTTAGCAATAGCTAAAGGATGATGGGGCCAGACTTTTTTCAGTGGTGCCCAGCAACAGCGCAAGGGGCAATGAGTACAAACTGGAACCCAGGAGGTCCCATCTGAACAGGAGGAAAAACTACTTTCTTGTGAGAGTGCCAGAGCTCTGGCCCAGGCTGCCCAGAGAGGCTGGGGAGTCTCCTTCTGTGGAGAGATTCCAAGCTTGCATGGAGATGATCCTGGTCAACCTGCTGTGGGTGACCCTGCTTTAGCAGGGGGTTTGGACTAGATGATCTCAAGAGGTCCCTTCCAACTGCCACCATGCTGGGGTTCTGTGAACACTATGGGAAACAGGCTAGTGCCTAGCAACATTAAAGAGCTTTAAGGAAACATGGCTGTTGGACCTAAGTCAATCCATTTTTTAGCTAGGGAGTGTTCTTGTGACACTCAACTTGTGTGGCTTCTGGGGTGGGCTGGGCTTTTCTCAGGGCTGTGTCAGACATTCTGCTAAGAACTCAGCCTAGCTGAGTTAGGAAACTTGGGCACCTTAGGAGGACTGACTGCATTGTTTGTATTGATCCTGGAGAGCTGCAAAGGGAGGGGAAAATGCTCTTTTTTGGGCATAAGTGACCCAGAAGTTATGTAATCAGCGTGCCCCAACCCTCCTTTGGGTGGTTTGGGGTTGGTAGTGTTTTGGTGGTTGGTGGGGCATGTATTTTTGGGGGTGGGGTATTTTTTGGTGGGGTATTGTTGTTTGCTTTGACCATTAGCAATGCTAACTGTTTATTTGAGACCCGTTTATAGGTAAGGCATTTTTTTCTGGTTCATCTTGGCTCTGGTGGGCAAACTAAAAGCTTGAGTATTTAGCAGTTTAGTACATGGGCTTACACTTTCCTCAGCCTCAGATTGAATGGTGATATAGCAAAGAAAGTTATCTGTAATTTTATCTTTAAACACCTGCTAGTTCATAGTTGTGGGTCACCTGCTTTCATCTTACTCTAACCTGGGGATTAAATGCCTGCATAAATGAGTTGATGCTTTGAAGCAATAATTAGGTTCTTTTGTGCTTGAAAAGGTGTGCCTGCTTTGCAGCTTGGAGTATGCTTATATTTCAGAACTGATAACATGAACCATAGGTGAGGTTGGTGGAAAGCTGGAATAAATCCCAGGTGAGAAATGACTGGATATACTGTAACACTGGCTCCAGTGAGTGAATTGGTTCAGCTTCAAAGAACCGATTGTAGCTAGAAGGTGATGAGATCAGTATAATAATTAACTTTCAGAATTATTAGTCTTGCTGATGATACTCTGAGGACTTTCTTATTCATCAGCAGCTTACTTTTCAAAGGTGAAGATTTCTATGTAGAGGACAATTTCCAGCAAGAAGCAGGGATCATTTGAAACTTTGGGTGTTATTACTCACTGGGAAGAGCTGGCTTTCTAATGTGCTGTGTTTTCTCTCCTTGTTTCCATTTGTGCCACAAGGTCACTTTAATCTTCATGGTCAGCATGAATCACTTAGGAATGCTGGATTTCCAGTCTGCTGATTCTCTCTCTTTCTTCTGCCCGCTGGTGTTTTGTGTCTATTTAAAATTTGCTCACCTGTGCTGTGAGCTCCTCATGAAGGTTCTAAACTTAGGGTTTAGAAATTAAATTGACTTTTCACTCAGCTTGTTGGTTTAAACTTGTGGGATTTAGTTTACCATTTGTAGATACTTTACATTTATTTTTTCTGTAGTTTTAATAAGAGTCATAGACTAAGTGAGATGGGACTTGTACAACCTTGGAGTTAGGATTAAGGTGATCTGCCTTTTGTGCAAGGTGTTGCATAGTCTTTCTTCCAAAGAACTTGCATTTAGACGACTACATCAAAGAAAGAATGGGAGTAAAATACTTCCATTTTCTAGCTTGGGAACTTGGGGAAGAAAGGTTAAGTAAACTACACAAGATTATTGAATTTATTAAGACTGGATATAGTTATTAACTTCTTGATTCTTCTTTCTTACTGAGGTTACCTTTATACTAAAGTGCAGTAAATTTATGTAAGAAATGGAAAACAAGGGCAGGCTGAAATAAATGTTCCCATCCCAATATTCACAATAACTTTTTTTTTTTGTCCTTTGGGTCCATCTCCCACATCTAAGTCTTGGCAACTTAAGCAAATGACATCATGAAATTGTTCAGCAGAAATAATTGAAGGGAAACCAAAAATTACTGCTGTGCCTGACTGAGGTCTGCACGGCAAAACTCAAAACTGCTTTTTAGCTAAGAACTTTGCAGCTCTGTAGAGAATCATTAAAAGCAGCATCAGCTGTGTGATGGCAAGTGGCAGGGTAGCAATAGATTATTTTCTCTGCTGTCCTCACAAATTGCCAGATTCTGATGCCTTTTTGATGTCAAAGAGCATCTTGTCCTGCACTTTATATTAGGGTACACTAGACATGAATGTGAATATTGGGATCTTTCATGAGATGAGTAAAGAGCCTTCCAGAGGTGAGGGGATTATACTGTAAAAAATGACATCCTGAAATGTGTAGGGATTCTGTAAAACTCCTGAATATAGTATATAATGTGTATTTGAGTTTTTTGGGTTGAATTCTGCATATGATGTGTATCTTTGAAAATGCAACCATTTGCTTCCATGCTGTCTTTTGGCAACCATGTTTTGAGGCAGGTCTACTCTGTTATCCCTTTTTCTGTCTCTTGTGTAATTATCTACCTGCTGCCTTGTAATGCAGGTGTTCTGTTCAGAGGCTAGATGCCAGTAAAATATGTTGTCACAAAGAAACACCTGGACAGAGTTGGATAGCAAAGCTTGTTGTTTATTACAAGCCTTTGGATGCTTTCAGAGGTCAGGGAGATCTAGTATCCAAGATTTTTTTTTTTCTAATATGTACAAAGTAGGGGTGAAAAGACCTCAGGGGATTCATTCCTGCCCAGGGCAGGATCCCACTTCATCCCTGACAGTTGTCCAGGGTTGGGATTCCTGATCCAGTCAAGGCTGTTAGACTGTCAAGGTTGTTTATGGCCATGTCTTCTGAAGCTTGTTGAAGTGTAGAAGTGTGGGAGGCAGCTTTGGGAGTGTGTCAGAAGACCAGCTGCAACTTATGTTGGCTGTAAAGTGCTGGAGTTAATTTGTCCATTAAAAAAAAAAGGCAATTTCATTTGTAGATTTCTGGCATACAAACTGTTTCATCTCCTGAACTTCTGGTGAATCTGGAAGCAGGGATCAGTTGGGTCTGATCTAGGAGAAGCCTGTCCATTTTTTTGCTGTCATCCTCTTACTGCAGGGACAAAAAGCTTCTTCCCTTCCACAGTGCTTCTCTAACTGGAGTGTTGCAGGGCTAACACATGAATGTCCTAGAACAGTTGAGGTTGGAAGGTGCCTCTGAAGATTCTATAGAGCAGTTAAGGTTGGAAGGTGCCTCTGAAGATTGTATTGTCTCAACCCCTGCCCAGAGCAGGCTCAGATGAAGGCTGTCCAGTACCATTTCAGTTCAAGTTGTGAGTATCACCAGAAATGGAGACTCCACAATTTCTGGGCAACCTGTTCCAGTGAGATAGTTGCTGACAAGGAATGTCTTGGAAACACATATCAGCTGTGGGTGAGTCTACCAGGGTGGTAGGCTTTTGGGATGAAGACAAAACTTGGGTGAATATTGTTGTTCCAGCAGCTTTTTTCCTTTCTCTTTTCCATGTTCTTTCTGCTAAGTTAGCATGTTGTCTTTTCAGAGAGCTGCCTGATCACTGCTAACCTAGCTCCTGGAGAAGAGACTGCAGCTGGAGCATGGTTGGTTCCTGGGAGGTATGGCATGGGCCTGCTGTAGGAGAGGAAGACAGGGAGCTTATGCTTGAAGGACCAGAGAGGTGGCAGCAGGGCCACTTGCCGTGTTGCCTATCAGCATGTCACTGAGCCATAGATTGAAAGGTGGTTTTAATCTTTTCTGTAAAGTATCAGAACATCTGCAAATATTTATGCAAGTCTCCTGGGACTGAAAGTCTTCATGTACTGTGTCTTTCTTCCTAAAAAAGAGATCCCTGATACACATGGTGTGCAGAACACTGGGAGCTGCCCACTGACAGCACTCACTATCATTCTTTGGTCCTGGAGGACTCCTTGAAAGACCATATGGGCTACAGGGTAGAGAGGGAGTTGAGATAGTGTAGGGTGGTGTCTCTTGGAACCTGGAATTTCCTTCCTGTGGGATGATGTCTCAGTCTTAATATTACTTCAATATATTTGTGCCTCTCATTTCCTCTATGTCACTGAAACATAGTCTACATTGGAGATGCTCATTGCCAAGGGTGGATTGCAGCTAAATGGGGCCCACATGCATCAGAAATTCAGCCTGAAGAAAGATAAGAATAAAAAATTGGTTAGTCTTTGAGGTGGATTTTTGGCCATCATCTACCATAATACCCAGCTCCTTCAGACAGGCACTGCTAGTAGGCTCATCAGTAAAAAAAGAAAAAGACATTTTTTTGTGGGTTTGTTTTTTTATGTAATTGTGCCATTTGCTTCCTTCAATGCCTGAATTTAGTATTTAAACATAGAAATGGTTGGGTTTGGTTATGTGTGTGCATGCATGTGCATAGATTGTCTGTCTCTATCTGGTGTCCTTGGACCAGAGTACTTTGGTTACTGTAGAATGACTTCAGTTTTCTCCCTTGAAAATTAGCAGAGGAACTAATAAGTATGTGATGGTTTTAAACTTTTGCCAGCTGACTTTGGAACTGGTATGTGCTTTTGTCCCAGTTTTACTGGGACAGAATCCTAGGCCATTAGCAGTTTGGAGTTAGCCAGGGCAGCTGTCCCAAGCTGGTTACAGGTGTATCACAAACTATACACATCATGCTCAGTATAAAGGAAGAAGTTTGCTGAAGATAGGGAGCCTTCTGCTTGGGCTCCTTCTCTTGCTTGGGTTCCTCCTGATCCTGTTCCTCTTCTTTCTACTGCTCCCAATGAGTGCTTTCCTGTTCAGTGTGACTGCTCTACCTTAGCTGGACTGAGCATAACTTTATATACCTTATATTGGTATTGGTTTTGTTGTTTCATTAAATCTGGTTTCAATTCAACCCACAGGTCTTCTCTCCTTTTCTCAGTTTCTCTTCTCTGCTGGGCAGGGGCCATTGGGTGTTAGAAAAACTGCTCCAGATACAGGCTACATCTAGACAGCTTTCAAGTGGAGTCAGTTGCCAGAGTTTCCCAAGAACCACTTTGGTTGTGATAATGTTTTGGAATTAACATGTCTGCATTAACTCTGAAGTTAGTTTTTATCCTGAAGCTGGTAGCAGGTGGTTATCTCTTCAGTTAGCAGGTCAGAATGTTGGGTTTGCTATTTGCTCAGCAGCTGCTCTTAAAACAAATACTGCGTTGTACCTTTGGGGTAGAATTGTGATTTAAGGCTGTAGCTTGAGTTACTTCCTCAGTATTTTCAGTCATTCCTGTCCTTATAAGGTACCTTTCAAGAAATTGCTAGGGGAAATCTCATGGGACAGAGTACTAGAAGATAAAGGGGCCCAAGATAGTTGGTTAACATTCAAGGATCACTTCTTCCAAGCTCAAAATCAGAGCATCCCAACATGTAGAAAATTGAGGAGGGGAGCCAGGAGACCTGCATGGTTAAATAGGGAACTGCTGGGCAAACTGAAGTGGAAGAAGAGTCTACAGGTCATGGAATGAGGGGTTGGCACATGGAAGAGAACAAGACTATTGTCAGAGGATGTAGGGAGGCAACTAGGAAAGCTAGGGCCTCTCTAGAATTAAGCCTTGCAAGGGAGGTCAAGGACAATAGGAAGGGCTTCTTCAAATACAGTGCAGGAAAAACTAACACTAGAGGCAGTGTAGACCCTCTGCTGAATGAGGTGGGTGTCTTGATGACAGATGATACAAAGAAGGTGGAGTTACTGAATGCCGCCTTTGTCTCTATCTATACTGCTAGAGACTGTGCTCAAGAGCCTCAGACCCCTGGGCTCCCAGATGATGTTAGCATAATGGAGGAGTTTTCCTTGTTTTATAAGGACTGGGTTAGGGAACAGGCTAAACCATCTGGACATCCATAAATCCATGGGTCCTGATGGGATGCACCCATGGGTGCTGAGGGAGCTGGCAGAAGTCATTGCCAGGCCCCTCTCCATCATCTTTAATAAGTCCTGGGGAACAGGACATTCTGTGATAGGAAAACTGGAGGAAAAGGGTGTTTTCCAGTATTCGTACTTTGAACTGCTAATTGTGATGTGGAAGTTAAATGTTAAACTCTGGCAAATGCTTTGATTTCTTTCTTTTTATTATTTTTTTTGTTTATTGGTTTGAATCTATGGATTATTCCCCACCAGACTTCAGCCAAGTGAACTTAAGCAAGTTGCTCGGGTGAGACTAATAAAGACGGTCAAAAGCCATCTTGTGGCAAGTCATAGGAAGAGGTTCTCTTGGAGTTGAGCTTTAGACAACCAGGAAAAGCTTTGAGAAACTTTCTGCTCCTGTAGTCTAGGAGGCAAAGGGGAACATGGGCTGTAAAGCTTTGCAGCAAGGCTTATCTCTCTCCTTCAGTCATCAGCACTTACTAGTTGATGTGAGGATACAGGGATGTTATGTCATCTTTGCATCAAAAAAAATTAACCAACATGCTTAAGTGAGGTTGAAAACTCATTGGAGAGGGGCCTGAGGTTTAATGTTTGCTGCAGAGAGGAGAATAGGTGCATAGCATTGGCCTTGGCTGCACTGCCTCAGCTGTTTTGCCTGGTTCTTGCTGGAGTGTGGTCCTTGGCTGCTTTATCTTGCTGCCTGCCAGCAGGGAAGTGACTTTTTGGGGCAGTTGTACAGCTGCATCTCAGTGTGAGAAGATAAATAAGTGCTGCAACAGTGACAAAGCCCATGGAGAGGAGTGATGGAGGGCTGGCTGGTGGACTGGTTTTGGCATGTCCCAGGGTGCCTGTTTTCAGTGCTGTCTTAGCTGTGAAATCCCAGTATCCTGAGATTTAGCTGCTGATTTGCTACTCAGTGAGGTTTCAATGCTGGGGTGTGTATTAATGCTATTAATTCCCCTTCAGGTTTATTGAGGGTGTGTTTTTGCTGTCTTGTTCTTGTAGTCTAACCAGAGTTCATAATTGACACTGTAGAAACACGGAATGGTTTGGGTTGGAAGGAACCTTTCAAGGTCATCTAGTCCAACCCCCCTGCAGTCACCAGGGACATCTGCAACCAGACCAGGTTGCTCAGAGCCCCAGACAAGCTGACCTGGAATGGTTCCAGGGATGGGACATCTATCACTTCTCTGGACAACCTGTGATGGTGTCTTACCACCCATAAAGACAGTAACAGAAAGATTTAAAGCTAAGTGAAAAGCCCAGCAGTTACAAGCACAAGTTACTGCAATAGAATAGCAGGAACCCTAACAAAAAGACGTACTGAAAGATGAAAAGTTGGTGTAGGAACTGTGTGACTCAGACAAAGACCTATGTTTTTGTTTTGGAAAACAGCAAAAGTCATGCAGTTTTGTATTTCTACAAACAGAGGGATTAAAAAGGGTTCTGGTGTCTTCAGGAAGCCATCCACTGGCTCTGATTAAGGTTAGTCCCTAAAGGTGGCAGGGGTTTTAGGTTTAGGATAAAAGGACTGGGGAGTCTGTTTGCCTTGCTTGGGGTATAATCATTGAGAAATTAGTCCATGGTACCAGTTATGGTAAGGTTAATGTTGGGGGAAATGTTACTTTGGATCAGTGTGTTCTCTTTGCTTTTATTGTGGGAATTCCTCCTACAGGAATAACTGAAATTAGTTTGGCCTTAGGAATTAGGAGAAGAGAATTTGAAAAGGTGCTAAAACAAGAGGAGGTGAAGTTCAGACTTTCTTCAGAAATTTCTGTTGACCTGGGTGGGGAGGTTAGGAACTTGTGCTCTCTGTGGGAAGTGTTCCTGTGGCTGGTGCTGGGGCTTGGAGCAGTATTTATTGCTGAATTGTGCAGGGATTGTTGCCATTTGGAGATGGTGTCTTATGCTCTGTTTTACTTCAGAGGTTTCTCTACTATGTACAAGCAGGATTTTTGAGTAGGTCAGGGAATTAGATATGTGACTGGAGACTGCAGAGTTGAAGGTTGTTGAGTTCAATAAAGCCTACAGGCTTGGAAGGGAGTCTATGGTCAGCTGGAGTGCAACACCTTATAGTCTCTTAGATGGTACAGCTTATCCATGATTTCTGATTATGGCTTGGAGGTTTAACAGTTGAGGCACTTGCATCACTGTTGGATCATTCTGCTCCTGCAGAGTTAAGTGGTTTGTTGCCCAGGTTAGACCAAGACCCTGTGCCCTTCTTTTACTCTTTGGAGAGGATTTCTGTGTCCAGAATCCTTTTATGGCAAACTGCCAAACAAATGCTGGTTTAAGAGTCAAGTCTTGATGCTGGATTCTATTAAAAGCCTTTCTACTTATTTTAGTTCTGTGTTTGTCAATGCAATGTGTTAATTTTTGAGTGGGTCTAACAGTTAAAATTGAAGCAAGTGTTTGAGACAATTACAGATACTGCAAAACTCAGAAATAAGAGGTAGAAGGGTTCCTGGCAGTTGGTAATGGTGTATCCCTTCTGATGCTAATGAGACCTCTGTACCACAGCTGGAGGTTAGGTTTTAGGTTTTGAAATCTAAATGTTCAAGGGCCTCATTCACTCATGTGTTTCACAGGCTTAAAAAAGTTAGGAGGAGTAGTGTCAGTAGGAGGCAGTGGCTTTTGTTGTGGTTGATCTCTCACTTGGTGAGGGGCTTGGATGTCATTTTGGTTAGGGGTTGGATTTGGAAATCTGAGTTTGCTGCTGGATTCTGCATGGCTGGCAGAGTTTTGAAGAAGATTGGGTTGCCTTGGGGTCATTGCATTTTCCTCTCTCTGTGTACAGATGGGGTTTCTGGTAATAATTTTACTAGAGTTAATGCCTGGAACTCCATAGCTTCTATAGTTGGGCTTGGTTCTGTCTTCTTCAGTTCACTTGAAGGTAGAGTGTTGGTAGAGGTGAATTCCAGTTGTCTTTTGCCATATGGAACACCTTAGGTCAGGGGTAGGTTTTGGGAGTTTCAAGGTGCTACAGACAGAGATAAGAGCAGATTATTTGGAAGTTTAGAAAGAGGCTGTCACTGGTGGGAGCGAAGTGCTTCATGCTTTTTTGTGCTGTTGGGGTGTACCCTGTTTGTATCTGGTTTAGGGGAAAGGATGGAGAGTGCAAAGGTTCCAGGTCACAAAGTGTTCTGCAGAACTGACAAAAGGAGGAAGAGACCAGGGTTGGTATGGGCTCAGGCCTGATGTTCTCTTCACAAAGTAAAAGGCTTGAAGTGAAGCAAGTAGTCCTGGTAACTGTTGGGAGGAAGCACCAGTATAACCAGGAACAACAGAGCAGTAGCCCAGCACTGTGCTCATTTTCCCAGCCTTATGCCTTAAGATTTATTTGACTCACTTGCATAAATTAGTTTCTGGATGCTGCTGGTGTTTGCTCCAAATGATACATGCTGCTTCAGTAGGAAGTTCTGGATCGAGTTTCCTTTTAGTTGTGTCTGATGACAGGCTTTAGGGTTCTGGAGAAGTCATATAAATAGGTTAACAGAGAATAATAATTACTTTTGGGTCTTTTGCCTCTTCAAATATTTTCTTCCTCTGATTCTGGCTGTGAGAGACTTTGGTTACACTCATTTTTTTCTGAAATAAGTTGAGTGTATGTGACTGGAATATGAAAATGTCACTGCTGTTAAGTACCTTACTTTGATTTTTTTTTTAAGTGTCATGTTTTACCTCAAAGAACTTCAATGCAAATTCTCATTGGTAAGTCATGGAGTGGGCTTGTGATAGACGTTTTATCACTCCTAGCACACACACTTACCCCCTCCCTGCTTTAGTTCTCACACAAGCAAGTTTGTTGTTGCTTCCACAAAAAGTCTTGTCAGTTATTTCAGACTAGTGAGCTCAGAGCTGTCTGCTGGCAGAGCTCTGCTCTGACTTCACACAAACTAAGGCTGTTGCCAGGATTTTTTGCTTAATACCTGAGCCTTGAAGGAAACTCTGTTTTGCAGAACAAGAGTCAAGCTGCTATCAGTGGTGTTTCCAGCAGCTTTGGCTACAAACATCACATCCTTTTGGACCAGCTTATCTTTAAGTGTGATGGAAATTTGAGGGAAGAGGATTAGAGTGTTCAGAGGTAGACAGAGCCAAAGGAAAGAATTAAGTTCTTTTCTGCATTCAACAAATTGCAAAGCCAGTGCAGTGGTGTTGTGTTGTTTGATGCTGCTACCCATGGAGAACTTGGATCACCTTCAAGTTTGCAGCAACATCACTTGTTGCTGCACCTTGGATTGCAGACTGCATCCTTGTTTGAATGCAGACTGCTCAACCACAGTGGAGCAGGTGGGTCTAAATCACAAATGATAGCAAGCAGAAATTCAGAGTAGAGGAGATTTGCTGAGGAGAAACATGGTTCAAGTCTAACTCTCTGTTGTTTTTACCTCTCCAATAGAATAAGATCTTTAAGGGAAAGTAATTGTGTATTACATCCAACAGCAGTAATCACCCATCTGACAGATCAGACCAACTCCTGTTGCTGCTGCAGAACATGTGGCCAAGTTGGTTACTAAACATATACTTTTGGGACAACCCAGAGACAAAAAACCATGTGGTTATAGCAGTTGGGGCACATAGCTGGACCAAAACCCCAGCCTTTTCTGCTCTGGAGGATGCATTTCTTCCACATCTACTGATCTGACAAAGACATATTTCTTCCAGGTCTCTGGAACTGACAGTGCAGAGCTGTAGTGCTATGCTAACTCTGGGCAGAAAGAGTTGATGCTGAAATGGTGTGTGAGGTGTCTACCTTCTGTCTCAGGTAGTGAGGTCTGGAGCCTGAGAAAGGGGCTGCTAACCAAAAACATCCTTAGGGCCATGTGAGTGTAGAAACCCTGTTACCTAGTCTGATGGGTCTCCCAGGCAGAGCCTGAGAAGCTGGCAGATGTTTAAGAGAGAGCAGAATGGCCTCTCAAATGAGACAGAACAAGTGTCTCAGCTGTCCTTCAGGAAATGAACTGATTACCTTTATTTCATTGATTTAAGCTATAGTGGCGAGTTATTTACAGGACATATTGGCTGTTTGGTTGCAGCTGGTCTTGTGCACCAGTTGTACAGGTTTCAGATGACATTCTTGATGGATTAAAAGGAGGTTCCTTACCCAAAGGGTGGTGAGGCACTGGAACAGGTTGCCCAGAGAGGTTGTGGAGGCCCCATCCCTGGCAGTGTTTAAGGCCAGGCTGGATGTGGCCCAGGGCAACCTGGTCTAGTGTGTGGCATCTCTGCCCATGGCAGGGGGTTGGAACTAGATGATCTTTAAGGTCCCTTCCAACCTGAGCCATTCTATGATTATTTGAAAGACTTCAGAAAAAGGGCCTGATACAGTTTCAGATAAAACTCAGAAGATAGACTTTTTTTGATGTTTTTTTCTGAGTAGCAAGCAGGTGATGCTAAAATTTTTGAATTACTAAAGGGGATATTAGGTGATGCTTTGCTTGAGCCCTGGGCAATTCCTGACTGGTCACTAACTGTTTTGAACTCTATAGAAGGATGCAGGCTTATTAACTTACAAAATTAGAGAAATGCTGAGAGCTCACTGTTATTCTTTCTCTTTTCTGAAGTCAGCCATCAGCATGTTTTCCATAAGGTTGAGTCCAGAGTTCATCTTTTCCAAGAGAAAATGCAATCTGACTCTGGCATCTGTAGTATCTCGCATGTGTTCACCAAGCAGTAGCCACGTGTCTTGCACATGTGTGCCCTGTGCCTCCCCTCCCTAGGAGAAGCTGTGGATTCCTGTATCTGGGAGTGAAACAGGAGACCACAAATTCAGAAATTTTAGCTAGCCCAAAGTATTTGGGATTTAAAAGGAGAAATGCTTTGCTTACACATAGCTCTGTTAAGGGCTGTGATTGGTGATAGAGTAATGCTACTTCAGAGGACTGTGTTACACTGTTGTCTGTGTGAGATGACAAAAATTTTGTCACCTGAGTGCTGACTTGGGCAGAGGTTTAGCTGCCTGTCGTGACAGCTTGCTTAGAAGCACACCCTTCAAAGTACAAGAAGATGGAAGGCAGTTAATAAACTGAGCAACAGCCCTCTGTTAGCTGCACTCCTGCCTTTGAAGCTGGAGCTGGGGAGGGAGCACCAGCTCAGCAAAGGAAGCAGCTTGTTGAGCAAGGAACTTAACAAATTTGAGCCTGATTTTGAGACACTACCACAGTATTAAGATGTGTTTAGCACTGTGAGGGCTGGAGTCTGGGTAGTGCTTTTCCACTTTGTTCTTGTAAGAACAGGAACATGTGTGCAAAGTATTTCTAATCTTGAAGGTGGTTTTGGGTTGTGTGTGGTTTGTTTGGGGCTTTGGGGGGTGGTGGTGGTTATTTTTATCCCATATAAGTGCTTCACTGCTTTAAAAAAATCTAGAACCACATCTCCAAAAACTCGGGGCTTTTTTTCACCAATGAAGGCAGGAAGAGAGACTTTGCCATTGAGGTTTTGAGAGTTTAACAGCAACACAGAGCTGATTGTTCTTGAGATTGCAATGGCCACAAATATACCACTAGTCTGACAAATACTCTGTGAATGTGTTAAGTAAACTGCCCTACAAAAGCTGAATATCTGTAGTTTATTTCAGTGTATAGTTTGCAAGGAGTGTGGGCTTAATTTATTATTCCCAGCCCTGACACCCACTCCTTTTCTGTGAGTTGTGAAAATCCATTAATCTCTTTCCTTTTGTTTCTCTCTCTGTAAAATGAAGCTGTAATGCTGCCTCAATGCAGTGCTGGGAGAGGTTGAGACCTTGGCTATGGATTTCAGGGGCCTCAGGGCATGTCCTCTAACCTGTGTAGGGATGAGTACACTTAGCCATTCAAAGTGAGAACACTTTAAAATCTGTCTCTGGTAGAAATTCAGAAAATTTTAATTGATGAGTTGACTGTTTGTGCTAGCAAAGCTGTGAGTTGACATAGACAGAGGACATCCAGGCAAACTGTCTATTTCATATGTAAGGGTTGAATGTTTTTTTCCTGCTTGGCTGCATTGGTTGTTTTTCTAATATCTTAATTAAGTATAAAACATTTTCAGCCATTTGCCAGCAAATATGACATCATCCATTTATTTTGAAGCACTGTACCACTCCATGCAATTCAGAGAACCTCCATTTTCCAGTGTGAAAGGTTAAGCCAAAATTATGTAGTCTCAATTTCCATGCTGGCTTCAGCAAAATCTAACTCTAAAATAACTTGCTGATGACTGTTAGCTTTAGCTTAGTGTTGGTGAAAGCAAAATTTGGCATAAACTTCTTTATGCCAGGTGAAACCTGTTCCACTGAGAGGATAATGAAACCTGCTATGTATGTTTGCTGTGAATTTGCAGTAGGTCAAGAGAAGTGTACAGTCTGATGTCATAAGATGCATATCATTTACTTGTGTGTTCACAGGGATAATATACTGGTTGAGCCATTAAACTTTGGGGAGTTGTTTAATTCTGGGAGGAAAGAGCTGGTTGTATCTTCAACATTACCCTTTGATTTTGCTTTTTTGTTGCTGGTTCCTTGATCCCAAAATACAGGGAGGTACGTTATTTGCATGTTTCTAACTTTTTTTTCAAAGGCACTCTCTGAAGCTCTCATAATCCCTGTAGAGGCAAAAAATCTTTTATTGCTGAGCTTGTGATTAACTAGGGTGCTTTAACCCTTGGCTGTGCCACTTTGTGGAGTGTTAGTGGAACATACTGCATGGCCCTGGCTGGCTCCTTGTGTAACCTCTGCATGATTGGGTGATGGTGGAGGCCACATTTGCTGCAGGTGGTGAAGAGAAGAGCCCAGCAAATGTTTGGAAGAAAGGCACAGAGGGAAAGTCAGGCCCCAAAGGTCTGACAGTGTAGTGAAGACAGGATGTGGCAGAGATTCTGAGCTTCTTGGGAGTCACTGGTGTGCTTGGAAACAGAGACTAAATTAAGTAAGTCCATGAGTGGCATGAGAATGCACTCACCAGCCAGGCTTTAGGGACAATATAATGTAAGATGTAGGCTTATCCACATGTGGGGACTAATCAATAGCTAAAGAGACAACCTGACTCTCAATCCTTCCCCTCCTCTGCTCACCCTGCTGTTTGGGTAAACCTCTGCTGCAGAGATGAAAGCTCTGTACCCATTTGCCACTTTATTGTTTGGAGACAGTAACTAACCAGTTGAAGCCATGTTTGATTGATTTATTTTTCATTTTTCTGCATTGCCTTTTCTGTGTGGTTCTTTATAAAGTTAATGCAAACCACAGAGCTAGTGCACATGTGTTTCCTTGAAGACAGATTGTCCTGACCCATCATATCCTTTCATTTCCTTACCATATGGCAAGCAGCAGCAGCGTCTTGGGGTATATGTTTTGTGATCATTTTTAGCTGTATATTCAGCTTCCTTCATGTGGCTCCCATCAACAGCAGCTGTTGTGAACACCTTAGATATCTTAGGAAGAACTGTCTTAAGTGGGGGCATTCATTCTGAAGAGGGCATTGGTGATGATCCTGCTAGCACAAATGAAAGGGGAATGGTATTCTGCCAGTTGAGCATGAACCCAACATGCTTTTCCAGTGGGAATGCAGGTGCCTGCATAGCAAATTTTGATTTATGTCTGATAGGCTTTTTTCAAGTTACCTTTCCCAAACAAACTAGGAATAATCCACAGATGTCTGGTGATCACAGTCTGAAAACTCCTGTTCCTGAGCCATCCTGAAATTGAATTCCTGTGAAAAAGTCTTGTTAACTTTGTCTGCTTCTGTTCCTATAAGTCTGATACCTGGTGCAGCACACCTACATGCCTGAATTGAGCTTCTCTAGGAACTGGGAAGGAATTACCCCTTCGTGACTGGGTTTAGATATGTCTTTGTATTCACTGTCATCCACTCCTAGTGGTGGTTGCATTGCAGATCAGCAGGGTGGAAAGAGATTGGCATGCATAAGCAATAAGGGCAGACTTCGTGTTGTAACTGCTTTTGGCCTGTGCAAGGCAAGCCTGGAGCTCTGTCTTGGGCTCTTGTAGGGAATATTTTAGCAGACCAAGGACATGAGAGCCTGTTTGCTCAACCCAGCCCACGATCCTGAGGGCTATGTCCTTGAAGATAGGGAAAAATAGTAAGGCTGTAAACAGGACAAGATGGAGATAGGCAAGGTATGCTAACTGTAGAACCCAGGGGGGCGTTATTGTAACAGTGTGTTTGTATGGATGTGAATGTAACCAATTATGTTAGCAACAAAGTGTGTAAACAAGTTAGTTTAGCCTATAGTAGCTTTTCTTTACCCGTGTGAACCCTGTAAGACCCTATATAAAGTGCTGTAATGTAAACAATAAACGAAGTTCACTCATACCTCTATGAGGACTCCGTGAATATTTGGAGCGGTCATTCCTACAGGCTCTGAACCTTTAAACCAGGCAAAAGTTTCAGTGTGAGAGCATGGCAAGGACAGAGCTGTGCTCTTGACAACAATACACTGCTCTTGACAGCAGTGCTGGGGTTCCTCTGCATGACTCTAATGATCTATTCATTTGGTACATGCTCCTACCACAGCCCTCTCCATGCCCAAACAGTGAGTCCTTTCATGAAGGAGAAGTGCAGAGTCATATTTCTGAGTGCAAATTGGCCAAGGGATTTATTTGTAGTGTAGGCTTGGCTAAGCTAATTTCTCTCAGCAGCTACACTGCAAGTGAGCCACACAGAACTGGAGCAAGGGAGGTGTAAGTGGGGACCAGTGTGTGCATTGCCAGCAGGCAGAGGAGCTGAGGGCTGGCCCTCCTCTGTTGGAGGGCAGGTTATGTAGAGAGCCAAGAGTTCTTCAGCCAAATGCTGAGTGTCCTCCACTTTGTTTCAGTGTCTTGTGATCAGATATTTCCATAGGATGGTGCAGCAGAAAGATAAGACTTTACACTGAGCTTATTGGCCTGCACCCCCCAGGAGTGCTAAGAAGAAATCCCAGCCCTCTGGAAGATAATGTGGTGCTCCTTGTGGTTGCTGGAGAGACTCTTTGATGAAGCTGCTACACTTACACAGTCCTGGGCTTGGGATGGTGGCTGAACCCAGGCTTGCTTCCTGTCAGTAGCTTTTCTTTTCCAAGCTTTTGTGGGTAAAGACAGATTGTTGCTTTCAGTGGAAGGGATGTGTACCCATGGGGCATACGTATGCCTCAGCTTCTTCCAACCCTATGCAGGTGTTGATCTAAATATGGTGCTCCAGGAGATGGTTTAGAGGTTACAGAGGTGTAGGGCTATTGGTTGGACTTTGATCTTGAATGTCTTTTTCAGCCATGATGATTCTATGATAAGAAGCCACTGCAGGAGGTGGACACTAGGGTTGCAGGAAAGCACGATGTCCTCCAGCAAGCTGTGCAGGTTTAGTACAGAGCACTTTAATACGACAACTGCCCAAAAACCTACAAAGGTGGAGTTTTGCAAGCTGTTGCTCAGTGACTGTGTACCTGAATCCTCAAAGTCTTCCAGACCTGCTGAACTGGAAGATCTTCAAGTATTTGTGCCACGTTTTTTTCAGAAATCATCAAATGTACATGAAATGTTTTACTGCTGAGGTTTTTTGTAGGATGTCTCTGTGCACCTGAGTATGTAGGCAGGTAGCAGCTTGTTGGAGATTAGGACTTGGAGGGCTTGGTGCTGTTGTCCTGTTGATAGTCCTATTTAGCCTGCAGCAACAGCAAAGGAATTCCTGGTCCACTGGAGAGGTGCAGGGTCTAGATGGAAATCAGCCCTAAAAGCAGAACTGACTTCAAGTAGTTGGGGTGATACATTTTCTCCAGGCTAACCAGCCCCAGGGATCTCAGCCTTTCCTCCTCCCAGAGATGCTCCAGTGCCCTCAGCATCTTCCTAGCCTCTGCTGGACTCTTTCCAGTAGTTTCTTGTCTCTCTTGAACTGGGGGAGCCCAGAACTTGAACACAGGACTTCAGATGTGGAGAGTCTTTACCAGAGTAGGGGGGGAAGAGAACCCCCCCTTGAACTGCTGCTGGCCATGCTATTCTTTTTGAACCTCAGGAGACCATTGGCCTTCTTCGCCACAAAGGTGCATTGCTGGCTCCTGGTGAACTTGTCCACCAGCACTCCCAAGTCCTTCTCTGCAGAGCTTCTTTCCAGCAGGTCGACCCCTAACCTGTCCTGCTGCATGAGGTTATTCCTTCCCACATGCAGGACCCTACACTTGCCCTTGCTGAACTTCATGAGATTCCTTTCTGCCCAGCTCTCAGCCTAAGTGGCAGCACAGCCTGATGGGTCTCAGCCACTCCTTCCAGCTTTGTATCATCAGCAAGCTGGCTGAGGGTACACTGTCCCTTCGTCCAGATCGTTGATGATGATGTTGAACAAGACTGGACCCAGTACTGATCCCTGGAGAACACTTAGAGGCTTCCAACTAGACTCTGCATCACTGATCACAACCCTGAGCTCTGTGGTTCAGCCAGTTCTCAACCCACCTCACTGACCTCTCATCTAACCCACACTCCCTAAGCTTGCCCATGAAGATGTTATGGGAGAGAGTGTCAAAAGCCTTGCTGAAGTCAAAGTAGACAATATCCACTGCTATCCCCAAATCTATCCAGCTAATCACACCATCACAGAAGGCTACCAGGTTGGCAAAGCGTGACTTCCCCTTTGTGAATCCATGCTGACTTCAGGTAATCTTTTCTTCCACGTGCCTGGAGATGACCTCCAGAATCAGCTGTTCCCTCACCTTTCCAGGAATGGAGAAAAGATCTCCTATTTTCTTAATATTGTTTCTGTTAGCTTTCACTGAACAATTGCTGAAAAATCACTTTTAACTTATAGATATTTAATAGTACAGCATTTGGATTGCAATAAAGTGTTTCTATATGTGTGAAAATTATCTCAGGTTTTCTAAGATGTGATTAAAATGAAAATCCATAATGGAAAGGATGTCATATTTTATACTTTTTAAGTCCAAGAGTACCTAAAAAATGTCTTAGCTGGAGAGGTGCATTCTTAAACACTTTGGAAGAATTCATCATACCTATCTCAGCCACATAACTTGGTTATGCCCAGCTAATCCTGTTCTCTCCAGGTTAGGGTAATACTGAAATAAGTATTCTGTTATTCTTCACCTGCTTCAAAAGAAAAGATGTCAGCAAAAGGGAGATCTTGGTTTGCAGTAAGAACAGCAAGCATTTAACCTTTAAGGTAAGCTTGGAAAGGAGGTGAGGCTCAAGCAAAGGCAGGGAAGGTAAAGGAAGATGTAGAGAGGTATTAGGGGTTTTTTTTTTCCAGGCATGTCACAAACCCTAATTTTTTCTACATTTTAAAAATCTCAGTATTGCATATGTGGAAGTGTAAGGAGTGTAGATGCACCTCCAGATGAAAGCTCTCACTGGATGGGGTGGGGGCTGGCAGGCTGTGTGCTTAGTGGGGCTTGTGGGGCATGGTTAGAACTTCTGGGGGGGAAAAATGTCAGCCACTGAGTGGAGTGACATGAGTCTGTCTTTCCCTTCAATACTGAGCGTCTTGCCTTCCATGATCATAGAATCATTGAGATGGGAAAAAACCTTTTGAGACCAGCTGTTAACCCAACACTGCCCAGTCACTGCTAAACCATGTCACTCAGCACAACATAGAATCATAGAATTGTCAGAGTTGGAAGGGACCTTAAAGATCATCTAGTCCCAACCCCACTGCCTGGGAAGGACACCATCCACTAGATCAGTTTGCCTTGAGCCCCATCTAGGCTGGCATTAAAAGCTTCCAGGGATGAGGCTTCCACAACCTCTCTGGGCATGCTGTTCCACTGTCTCAGAACCCTTTCCTCTTATTGTCTAATCTAAATCTACCCTCCTGTAGCTTGCATCTGATTTCTCCTGGTTCTGTCAGTACCTGACCTCCTAAAATGTCCCTCACTAGCCTTCTTGTAAGCCCCTTTCAGATACTGGAAGGCCACAATAAGGTCTCCTCAGAGCCTTCTCTTCTACAGGCTGAACAACCCTGACTCTCTCAGCCTGTCCTCATTAGGAGAGGTGCTCCAGTCCTCTGATCATTCTCATGGCCCTTCTCTGGACTTGCTCCAGCACCCCCATATCCCTCTTGTAACAGGGGCTCCAGAACTGGATGCAATATATCCTCTGATGCAATAACAATGTCCCTCAGCACAACATCTACACAGCTTTTCAACCCTTCCAGGGATGGTGACTCCACCACTTCCCTAGGCAGCCTGTTCAGGCCCTGACAACTGTTTCAGGGCAGACATTTCTCTTAATATCCAATCAAAACCTCTGATGGTACAATTTGAGGCCCTTGCCTTTTGTCCTATCACTAGTTCCTTGGCAGAAGAGACCAACCCCCACCTTGCTTCAGCTTCCTTTCAGGGAGTGGCAGAGAGCAAAAAGGTCTCCACTGAGCCTCATCTTCTCCAGGCTAAGCAACCCCAGTTCCCTCAGCTGCTCCTCAAAAGACTTGTGGCTCTAGACCCTTCACCAGCTTTGGTGCCCTTCTTTGGACATGCTACAGCACCTCAATGTTCATGTTTTAGTGAGGGGCCCAAAACTGAACCCAGAATTTGAGATGTGGCCTCACCAGTGCCAAGTACAGGAGGGCAATCCCTGCCCTAATCCTGCTGGCCACACTATTGCTGATGCAAGCCAGGATGCTGCTGGCCTTCTTGGCCACGTGGGCATGCTGCTGGCTCACGTTCAGCTACTGTTGACCAGCACACCCAGGTCCTTTTCCCAAAAGCAGCTTTCCAGCCACTCTACCATAAGCCTGGAGCGTTCACGGGGTTGTTGTGACCCAAGTGCAGGACGTGGCAATTGGCCTTGTGGAACCTCATCCTATTGGCCTCAGCCCCTTGATCCACCCTGTCCAGGTCCCTCTGCAGAGCCTCCCTACACTCAAGCAGATCGACATATCCACCTACCTTGGTATCATCTGCAAACTTACTGAGTCTTCTTCCTGGAGGCAAGGCAGACTCTGGGAGCCTTGCACTCGTTCCTCTGCAAGCTTAGTACAGAGACAGAGAGCTTTTCAGATGTTTCTGTTTTGGGGGATGCTTGGTAATGTGGTATGGGTCCATATTCAATATGCCTATTGAAAAGCAGTGGTACTGAGCCCCTCCATTTGAGCGGATCCTGCCCTTTAGAACCTATCCTTTTTTTTGTTACCAGAGCCAAGAATTTTTCCAAATACCAGTATTCCTTCCCAGTGCCTTACAGACTTTCATTACTCTTGAACAGATGCTTTAGTTGGTGTCTCAGTTAGCATCAGTGGGAAAAAGCAGTCCCTTCAGAAAGCACAGAACTCTTAACAATTAGTTCTTCTTTTGAGTAAATTGATTTCAGAGGCTAGTCAGTGCCCTGCCCCTGGTCTGTATGATGTTTCCTTGGCTTGTCTTACAGAAGTTGTTCCCTTGAAGCCAGGTCTGCTTAGGAATATTCACGAGGCCAAATGCAGATATTTTTATTTCTTTTAAAGCTTTGTCTGTAACGGGGCAGCCATGGGGAAAACTAAGATGAAGAGAGGACTTGGACTTGAACTAGCAGGAACTTCCTTTGTACTGCAAGAGAATTCCCTTTACACAGATGCTAGAGAAGCTGTTAAATGTGATTTTTTTTTTTTTTTGACTAACAACATGGAGCAGCCATTAGTAGCCCTAGCCTGATGGCTTTTCTGGGGAGATGTTGATTCTTCCTATGCCCACTTGGCTTAAGCACATATCTGTACTGTACCAGCAGAGACAACCTGAGGATCTTGAGGAGTGGGAGTCAAGAATGTGAGAGATTTCTTGAGGTAGTGTGGTTGGAGCAAAGGTCCCTGTGCGTATGATTGTGTATCCGTACTTCCATACATCTGTGAATCATTCTCTCACTTGGTCTTGGAAGATCATTGAAGGTTTTAAAATTGCTGCTGCTGCCAGCAAAATCCATTATCTACAAGGTGATGAAGGGCAAGGGGAAAGAGTTAGAGAAGAGACATTTGTTGCATTCCTGTAGTATGAGGTCCTGTTCTTGTATGGCTGCCCAGCTTGGAGAGGGTCCCTGCTCTTATTACTGGCTCTGCACTTCCACACAACTCCCAGCCACTGCTCTGGGCCCAGACCACCTCTAACTGGAAGCAAGTTAAAATAATTCAAAAACAAAAGAATGGATTTCCAAAAGTCTGTCCTTAGTTAAGGAAAACCCTAGAACAAATGCCAAGTCCCTGCAAAGCCAAAAAGTCTTACGCATACATTGGGATTTTAGCAGCTTGTTTAAATGCTTAAACAGTTCTTTGAACTTGGGTCTGAATGTTCAGATTAATGAAGTGTGTGAGCTTAATTGTGCTAAAATAAGTTGTTGCAAGGAAGGTTTAAAGCTGTTCACAGCCTCTGAACTGCATTGTTGTGAGCTAGTTTGGTGACATCTCATGACGTGTTATCTTCTGATCCCATTGATACCTCTGAGGTTTGAGGTGTCTCAAGTTAACAGATGCAAGGTAGGGCTGGAACTCCAGAGAGCAGCACAAATATCTATTTTAAAAGAGAATTGTTTATTAAGTGAGTCTCTTCAGTGCTGGGTGAATGAGAACCATATCTGCCTTTTGGTGAGAGCAGGCTTGAAAAGATAGAATTGAACCCTACTTAGTTTACTGCATTTTAGGGAAGATCCTGAGCAGATGACCACTAAGTAATTGATAGTAACAACTCCACTTGCTCCTCTGTGGTAAAGAAGGGCGTTTTCACATCTGAAAGTCTGGGAAATCAGGGTCTACTGCCCAACTAGGTGATCAGCAGCTCTTGACTTGTGTATCAAGTTATCCTAGATGCAGTAGAAGTCAGCTGCTTTGGGGTGGGTAGTGTGCTGTGGTCCTCAGGGGAAGCTGATGGAGCCATAGCTACAAAAGCTTTGTCTCAGGCTGTTGTAATGCTGCAGCTGTTTGCTGGTAGCTCTCCATTGCATTGGCAGGCTCTCTTCCTCTCACTGGTTTCAGAAGTGTTTTGCCTCTGTCTTGGTTTGAATTTTTTTCCCCTCCCCTTCAGGATCCATACCTTCTCTTCCAGTCTCTCCCAGCTGCACTGTTTGTTAGTCAAGGTAATTCATCACTGGTTGGCAGTGGAGACTGGCAGTTTGGCTTATGTTTTGAATTGGTTTTCTAAGGCTGGCAGCACTCAAAGACAGGGAGAAATGACTTGTCTGTTACTTTGTTTGCCACTTGTTATGGGAACACTGCATCCAAATTTGCATTTGACTTATAGTAGGACTCCATTGCTGGATTTTATTTTTTGTTACTTTTGGCAGAGCTGAATTCATACCCAGAATAAGCACAGTCATCAGTCAGGGCAGCCTGTGTGACACTGAGCTCAGTTCTCCACACAGACCAAGGAGCTCTTTGAGCTGCTCAAAGGGTCTAAAAGCTGAAGGCTGTAGCTGCAGGATCCCCACACAATTTGGAGGCCTCTAGCAAGCCTTACAAAGCTAGGGGGACCTTGCTGTCTTCCCTAGTTTTGCTTTCTCTTTAGCTCCACTTAAGCTGTTAAAATTCACATGCTGTGCTCTGTTCATCACCTGTAAAAAATCTTTGGACCATTGGGCCTTTTTGTTAGCCATGGCTACTGCTGGATGAAGGAGCATGGCTTTGGGGTTTGAAATTGCTGCTGTTTCTCCAGAGCATCAGGGGAACTCCCTGTGCTGCTGCTAGCTTGGGACAGAAGGTGGTCATGAACATGCTGAGTCCTGCTCCAAGGGCTGAGCCTTGCCCACTTGAAGCATCTGGTGGGGCCACCTTTGACTATAGCCCTTATAGCGAGAGTGGGGGACACAGTTCTGCTGAGTCAAAGCTAGTGGTGTGCCCTGGTAGCAAAGGTCAACTGCAGCATGAATAGAAGTAAGTCAGGAGATGAAGGGGGGGAGGTAATTGCCCTTTTGCTTGATCACATCTGGAATACCACATCTGGTTTTGACTATTGAATAAAGATGTTAAGCATGAGCAAGTCCAGCAGAGAGTCATCAAGATGATGAGACCATGAAGGTGATGAGATTGGAGAATGATTGGGAGGAATTATACTCCTTGCCAGTCACCTCACCTTTTCTCTTCCTGTGGCCTTGCACTTATCATATCTTCTTGCAGCTCCTGCTTCATCTTGACTGCACAAATGTTTCAAACTGATCCACTCAGTGAGATATACAGTGAGAAATTCAGAACTCCTGTAGCGATAAGACAAGGGGAAATGGCTTGAAACTGGTTTAAACAGTGTTAAACTAAAAGAGGGAGATTTAGACTAGATGTAAAGAAGACATTTTTGCACTGAGTGTGATGAGACAGTGTCCCAAGTTGCCCAAAGAGGTGGAAGATGCCCCATCCCTGGAACCATTCCAGGTCAGGTTGTGCTCTGAGAAACCTAGTTGCAGATGTCCCTGCTGGCTGCAGGGACTAGATGACCTTGAAAGTCCTACAAACTGTCTGCTGCCAGAGTGCTTACAACAAGGAATAGTCTGATGTCCCTCTTATGGCTTGAGGAGCTCTTGCTGCCAGTGGGAAGTCCTGCTCACATTTTTATTTGCCTGTTTTTCTTGTGCAGGGGATGTTATTTAAAAGAGAGGGGAAAAAAATATGTGCCAGTTTTTCCATTGCAAACACCATAGCTGCTGGTTTATTTTCCTGGTGGACTTGTTCAGATATTACAATAGGAGTAAGTGCTGATTTTGCTTCATCTTAAATGTGAATTGTTCTATAATCAATAGTGTTAATTGCTTTTGACAATGGTTTGGGTTGTTTAGGGTCGTGGGGTTGGGTTTTTTTTGTTTGGTGGTTGGGGTTTTTTTGGTTGGGTGTCTTTTTGAGGCTCAAAGCTGGAAAAAGCAAAGGTTTGCCAAACTGCTAGTCATAGGGCATGTTTTGTCCAGGGTGTGACAAACTTTATGGCCTTTGAGAACTTTTGGGCTTAGAAATGCTGCTGGGTGGGTAGTCCTGGAGACAGCAGTCCATCCTTTGTGCCAGAGTGTTGTCTCATCAATATCTTCATAAAGGTTGACTGGGAATTTACCTTCTGCATGACACCATTACAGCCAGGGCAGTAAAACACTGTTTTTCTTCTAGCAGTTTCCTTGTGGGTAGATCTACAGATTCCTCCACATTCATGTGTCTGGAGGATGTTAGTTGTTGGGGTCTTCCAGGGTGAATTTTGTCAAAGGCATGCTGCCCTACCAGGAGCAGGATGGAGAAACCTAAGGGTGTGGGTGGGGTCTGATTGACTGTTGGGAAACTTTCTTTAGACAGCTCTTAACAGAGGGCAAGATCAGGTAGTAGCAGTCTTTGATGTGCCCTTCTCTCAGGATGGTGGTGTGTCCATGCAGTAAAATTTGTGTGATCTGTCCCTGCAGGGACTGGAGGCAAAGACATGATGGGAAGAGCATCCTTCAGCCCACTTGTCTTGCCTGAGGAAGCAGAGAAGGGCTAGCTTTTGAGGGCAGAGCTGCAGTAACTGTCAACCACTGTCTTTCTACTTCAAGCTTTCTTCTGCTAGTCAAACTTACAGGCTTCATGAAGCAGCTCTGGCCAACTGAGGAAACAACCTCCTGTAGCATTAATGATTTTTTTTCTGAGGTTGAATGTCTCTCCATTTTTACATTTTTATTTTGTCAAGGAGCTTGTGTTTCATTTGTAAACTTTGGGTTTCCATTGCACAAGCCTGCAAACAGCTCCCTTACTAACACATTTGGGCTTGTGTTTGTGTGCAAAGCTGAACAGAAAAGAATCTCCTAGTTGAGACAAGGGAACAACCAGCATAACACCAAGACTAATTTGATGTGGACATAGCTGAAGCTTCCCCTGACTCTCCCCAGACTGTGCCAAACCCCTCCACATGTCCCTACTGATCTTATGTGAGGTTAGAAGGACTGGGTTGAGGCTTGATAAGAGAAACAGGCACGTGGACCTGACTCTATGGGAGTTGTGTGCTTACTTTGAGAGTTTGCAGGATCCTTGAGACTAGCCTGGACCAAGCAAAGTGTATGGTGTAAGACAAACTCTGATATTCTTCAGGATGGCCACCATCATCTTTGCTTGGTTGTGTGATGCTTAATTGCAGTTTGGTCCCACTGTACAGCAGGAGCTTCTTAATGCCACCTCAGCTCCATTGATGACCATGAACATAAAGCCATTTTCACAGTTCTCTGGTATTTTAGGAATTTTGGAGCAGCTGTTCACTGACTATGCAGCTGGAGTGTGGGAGGAAGGCAGAACAAGACTACAGCAAAGTGCAGTGGCTGTGGGAAGCCCAAGCAAGAGTTTTAAAACAGGGGATTGAGTGGATGAGCTGCAGTCTCCAAAATGCACAGAACAAGTTTGGCTTAGAACGTTCTACCAAGTGAGCACTATGACTGTTCTAGTGTTAAGTATCCTTGAGATCTACAGTGCTCTCTGACACAGAGTCTGGGTCAAAAGCAAACTCTGAAGTCATGACTAAATCCAGCTTCTGCTCACTTGCTGAACTCTAGTTATTTATTGTTTTAATAGACCAGAATAAATATTCAACAAATAAGCTTCCTGTCCTTAAGTGATTGTGTTCTTCTGCTTTATAAATAAACTTAAAATCTGAATTCTTGATTCTTTTTTAATTTAATGCAGGTTAAACCCCATGGGAATAGTATCTTCTGCTTGCATGATCCTCATCTGGAGGATCATAGGATGACTTGTGGTGAAGGTGTTTTCCTGAAATAGCTTGGAGTAGCTCTAGGGTTTGGGACGTGCTCCCTTTCTTGTTCTGTGTGCCCTCCCTTAACTACAGGCATCTCTGGCTCTAAGTAGGGTGGATGATAATGTGGGGAAGTACCTTTGGGTCTCTGGAACTGGAGGACAGAACAGAATCACAGAAAGGTTTAGGCTGGAGGGGACCTTTCAAGGTCATCTAGTCCAACCCACATGCAGCCAGCAGGAACATCTTCAACTAGATCAGGTTGCTCAGAGCCCTGTCCAGCCTAACCTTGATATGTAATTTACAGGGGTTGATGGAGGTTTAGCATGGCCTTCAGTGTGCTACATTAGGGACATGTTTCACACCGTCTTTGCTATCTCTTCTTGGGACCTTTTGGGAGTATTTATACTCCCACCCAAAGCTACATAAAGAGATTGTCAGTTCTCAGTGGAGCTTGCTGAGCTGTGGCTGCACAAACCATGTCCTACTCATGGGGCTCTGCTTTCCTGCCTTCTGGCCAGGAAAAATGAGCAGCCCTTTCAGTTCAAGGAATTTGTGGTGGGATTTGCCATGACCACATGAGTAGCCAGGTGTTGGATGTGCAAAAGCTCAGGGAAACACGTGCTGGAGAGGAGCAGCTGGGATGTGACTTGGCTTGCTCTCTCTGTTAACCCTAAGGCTTAAGGATCCCAGACAGTGATGAGCTTGTGGCTTCTCTGGGAGTGTTTTATGTGATTACTTTCAGTGCGTCCTGTTCCACTGTGTGCAGCTATACTGCTCACCCTGAGGAGAAACATTCTTCAGATGCTGCTGTCAAGGAGGATGGCAGAGGCTGTAGAGAAAGCAGGAAGGTTTCTCCCACTGTGTTTTTGGAGACTGAGTGCTATTGCAGTGTTTTAGCAGAAGAGAGCATCTGCTCAAAGCTCTTCTGTGTGTCTCACAGACTTGTAAGTTCTGTGTCAGGAAACAGTAAGGAAACAAACTGGCTGTCTTGGAGCCACATGGTGTTGCTGCTTGCTAGCTTGTCTGATGCTGATCCAGGGGTACATTGAGCATCTGTGGCAGGACAGGGACAGTGGGCACAAGCTAGAACCCAGGAGGTTCAACCTGAACATGAAGAAAAGCTTCATTCCTGTGGAAGTGCCAGAGCCCTGGCCCAGGCTGCCCAGAGAGGTTGTGGAGTCTTGCTCTGTGGAGATTACAAAGCCACACAGAGGTGATCCTGGTCAGCCTGCTGTGGGTGACCCTGCTTTACCCAGGGGGGTTGGACTAGATGATCCCCAGAGGTCCCTTCCAACCCCCACCACACTGGGATTCTGTTATCCCTGACTTCCCATCTGTGCTCAACTTGGCCAGACACAGGGCAGTTGTGAGGGGCTGTGCTAACTGTGGGTTGCAAACTGGAGGCAAGTGGCTTTTTAGGCCTTGACTATGATTATCCATGTTGTAGAGCAGTGAGTGCCATGTTCCTTCGCTCTGGTAGCAGTGTGGTGATGGGAGTTCTTTCTCAGCACCTTTGCAGAGTCCTGGATCCTGGCATGAGTGGTTCCTGGGCCATAGGGTGAGGCAGCAGTGTGTGTGTCCTGCCAGACAGGCTGTGCACCTTAACTGGGGGGCAGGATGAGACATGATCTGCAAGGTGGGTTTGTAGGTGACACAGAGTTGGGTGGGGATGTTGATCTGCTCAAAGGTAGGGAGACTCTGTAGAGAGATTTGGGCAGGACTATGGCTATGGTGCTGATTTATCCCCCAGTACCTGGCACTGGTGAAGCCACAGCTCGAATTCTGGGTTCAGTTTTGGGCCCCTCACTAAAACATGAACATTGAGGTGCTGTAGCATGTCCAAAGAAGGGCACCAAAGCTGGTGAAGGGTCTAGAGCCACAAGTCTTTTGAGGAGCAGCTGAGGGAACTGGGGTTGCTTAGCTTGGAGAAGATGAGGCTCAAGGGAGACCTTTTTGCTCTCTGCAGCTCGCTGAAAGGAAGTTGGTGCAGGGTGGGGGTTGGTCTTTTCTCCCAAGGAACAAGCCAAACACCAAGAGGAAATGGCCTCAAGTTGTGCTGGGAGAGGTTTAGGTTGGACATGAGGAAAAATGTCTTCCCCAAAAGGATTGTCAAGCCTTGTAGGATGCTGCCCAGGGAAGTGGTGGAGTCACCATCCCTGGAGGGATTAAAAAGCTGTGTAGATGTTGTGCTGACAGACATGGTTTAGTTGTGACCTGGCAGTACTGGATTAGTGGTTGGACTTGGTGATCTTAAAGGTCTTTTCCAACCTAAATGATTCTAGGATTAGAGCAAGCAGAGCAAAATCTTAGTGCTTCTAGAGACAGGACCTTCGCAGTTAACTTACCTTGGGTCATCCATCTTGATGTCTTTTCCAGTGGACAATCTGAACAGGGAGTTCACTCCTGTATCAACTTGATGAAGCTGCTTCATTGCAGCAGGAGGGGAGCAGTTGTATGAGCATGCCTGCAGTAAGAGATGCTCTGTCTTTGTGGTGGTGTTGGTCTTTACAAGGATGTGCAAACCTGTAGAGCTGCCTTGAGTTCTACCAGAATCTGGATATGCCTGTAAGAAATAGATTCCGCCTCTGTTTGACTTCTTTAACAGGTGGGAAAAGGGAAAGAATCTAAATCTTGTGTTAACAGACTTCCTTTTGCTCTCATTTTCCCAGGGCAGCCACTGACCACAATGTTGATAACACCACAGCAGTCCTTCGAGAGTGGCTGAAGAATGTGCAGAACCTCTACCACGATGTGGAGTGGAGGCCAATGGAGGACCCCCTGTGAGTACTTACAGTGAGGAGCTGACTGAAGCTGTTTGGTGTATATGTCAAAGTTTCTAGGTTTTCTGCTTTCAAACCAGGAGATGTACCAAATGTCCAAGCATTTAAATGTGGTGGGGTTTTTTTTTGTGTGGACTTTGTCCTGTTAAAATTATATTCTCTGGAGCGTGGTCTCTGACTGCATTGAAGCAGCTCATGCAGAACTTTGGAGAAGAGAACATTTTCCACTCAGTTAGCATCTGCAGCTGCTCTCTTTGCATGGTAAACAAATCACATCAAAAGCTAGAGGGAATAAAAACTCTCATTCTTTATTTGCAAGGAAGCAGAGGAATCATAGTCCATTCTGGTAGTGCCTGTGGAAGTTCTGTCCAAGACATCTAATATTCAGTGAATTCTGAGCCAGAGAACTAGATTTAATTCAGTATGTTATGCCTTTGCATGACTTGCAGGATCATTGCTTTGAAATAGGTGTGTTGGGGTTTTACTGCTTTATTGTTTTGCTGGGGTTTTTTTTAGATAAGCTGTTACAGATAAGCTGTTCCTTGTTTTGTTGTTTTCTGTTTCTTCCAGCAGGAAAAAGTACAGCAGTTTCTCCTTTTTTCAGACTTGCTTTTGCTTTGAAGGTTCTCAGTGCTGTGATGGGGCATTTGTGGTACAAATCCCCAGAGAATGCTTGTTTTATTGGCTTTTGTAATCACAGAATATTAGGGGTTGGAAGGGACCTCTGGAGATCATCTAGTCCAACACCCCTGTCAGAGCAGGGTCACCTAGAGCAGGTTGCACAGGATGGTGTCCAGGTGCATTTGGAATGTCTCCACAGATGGAGACTTCACCACCTCCCTAGGCAGCCTGTTCCATTGCACCACCACTCTCAAAGTAAAGAAGTTCCTCCTTATGTTTAGATGGATCTTCCTATGTTCCAGTTAGTGCCTGTTACCTCTTGTCCTGTCACTGGGCACCAATGATAAAAGCCTGGCCTTATCCTTCTGGCACACACCCCTTAAGTATTAATAAGTATTGAGCGGATCCCCCCCATATCTTTTAATTGAAGTTGAGTTGTCTTAATGCTGTCAAACTTGGCTTTTTTAAGTTCTGTAGTTCTTGAAATTCCTAATTCCTTCACTGGACACTGGCACTGCTTCCAAGTCCTCCATTTTGATTCCACCTAGGAATCTGTCCCTGAGTTTCTTTCTATCTTTGTTACAAAGTGTTTGCTTTGGACCTGATCCTGAAATGCACCCAACTTTGCTCATGTTGTTGGGCCTGTGGCTTTGAGGTTGGGTGTTTGGAGATTGAAGAGCTGTTTTCCTGCTGTGTTAACAGTTACTAATAATGCCCAGACCCCAAGGGAATCCAAATGGCCTTCATCTTCACATCCTCAGTGATTGATTCCACTGGGCTTAAGGAAGCTGCAGTCACAGTCTTAAAGCCCAGCAGAGGACAGATGCCTTTCTCCCAGAGGGTCAGATGAGGTAAATCAATCAGTTCATTTTGGTGGAGTAACCTCTTGTTACATCAGGTGAGGGCTTTCCTCTGCAGAAGAAACTCCTGGGTTCAACAGTGCTGTTTTGCTTGTGGCCACTCAGTCAGCAGGAAATGTCGCAGTGCTCCTTGTTTTCCAGTGCCATTTGTACACATGCCAGCACAAAACTTGGACTCCATCTCCCTCACAACCTCTCCTGGGTTGCCTGAGGTGACCCTAACACTGTTTTTCTTTTGGAAAGAAAGCAGCAAGGGAACAAATTTTTTTTTTTTAATGTTTTTCCTTTGCTAGGTCTTACCCAGAAGAAATTGGGCCAAAACATTGGCCAAGCTCCCGCTTCACTCATGTGATGAAGCTCCGACAGGCTGCCCTCCGTGCTGCACGAGAGAAGTGGTCAGACTATATCCTGGTAAGTGCAAGATTGGGTTTATTAACTGTCCTCAGGCCAAAACTTTTCTAGTAGTCACCCTGATACTTGGGGCTGCCAAAATGTTTCTTCTTCATCTAGAGACAAAACTCTCTGTTGTGGCACCAATGGCCAAAAAATTTTGCGGCTAGAGAGAGAAGTCTCTGAATAAGCCCAAGGCTTTTTCCACAGGGGTCAGGTTTGAAGGTAGTCCTGGTGGTGGATAGGAACCTGCAAGGGTCCCTCAGGTTGAAACTCTATCAGTTATTGATGAAATAATGACACAGACAGTGGGATCGAGTGTACCCTCAGCAAGTTTGCAGATGACAGGAAGCTGAGTGGTGTGGTTGATATACTGTAAGGACAGGAGATGCCATCCAGAGGGACTTGGACAAATTTGAAAAGTGGGCCCAGGAGAACCACATGAGATTCAAAAAGTCCAAGTGTAACTTGGACAAGTCCACTTGGGTCAGGACAATCCTAGGCATGAGTACAGTCTAGGAGATGAAATCATTGAGTGCAACCCGGAGAAGGACTTGAGGGTCATGGTGGATGAAAAGCTGGACATGAGCCAGCAATGCACACTTGCAACCCAGAAAGCCAACCATATCCTGGGCTGCATCAGGAGAGGAAGACCAGCAGGTCAAGGGAGGTGATGCTGCCCCTCTACTCTGCCCTTGTGAGACCCCACCTACAGTACTGCATCCAGGTCTGGGCTCCTCAGCATAAAAAAGATGTGGACCTTTTCGAGTGGGTCCAGAGGAGAGCCACGGAGATGATCAGAGGCCTGGAGCACCTCCCTTATTGAGGACAGGCTGAGAGTTGGGATTGTTCAGTTTGTAGAAGAGAAGGCTGAAGCCCCCTGAAGTGGGACCTTTTAGCAACCTTCCAATAACAATAGAGGAAGGAGAGAGACTCTTTACCTGGGTAGAGAACAATAAACAAGGGGGAATGGCGTCAAACTGAAGGAGGGAAGATTTAGGTTAGATCTTAAGAAAAAATTCTTTACTCAGGGTGGTGGGGCACTGAAACAGGTTGACCAGAGAAGTTGTGGATGCCCCATCCCTGGCAGTGTTCAAGGCCAAGTTGTATGTGGCCCTGGGCAACCTGGTCTAGTAGGTGGCATCCCTGCCCGTGGCAGGGGGATTACAGCTAGATGAATTTTAAGGTCCCTTCCAAGGCAGGCCATTCTATGAATCTATGAAATACTTCTACAAAACAGTTTTGGGAAGATGTGTGCCTTTGGTCACTACAGCAGCAGTTAATGTTGATGTTCCCATAGCCTCTGAACAAGTTGAGGGTGCAAGGCTGATTTTTAAGAGTTCTTCTTGATGCTCTTCACAGAATAAACCTGCCCTGAATTTTCAGCAGTGTAATTTTCCCTTGCAGCTTCCTTTGCCCCTGTGCTGGAGTAACGTTGTGTGGGGTCAGAGAGAAGCTCTGCATCTTTTCCAATCCCATAACTTTGGCAAAGGGGCAAATCCTCATCATGACAGTGATGTGCTCTACAGTGTCAAAACCATCAGCTCAGTGCTATTTGGATTTTTTTGCCAACCTCATGCCTCTGTCTCCCTCTTTCCCAAGAAGGTGTCAGAGGAAGCCTATAATTGCATCTAATAAATTTCTCTTCTCCTCTTTCTTCTCCAGTTTGTTGATGCAGATAATTTACTGACCAACCCTCAAACCCTGAACCTGATGATAGCAGAAAACAAGACGTTGGTGGCACCAATGCTCGAGTCTCGCTCTCTCTACTCCAACTTTTGGGGTGGCATCACCCCCCAGGCAAGTGACTGTGTGAAGGGTGCTGGGTGACTATGCAAGCTCTGAGTTCAGAGGCCTCCTGCCTTGTGTCTCTGAAGCAGTGGGCACTATTTCTGTTCTGTGGGCTTTCCCAACTGCTTTTGTAGCATCCTTCTGAAAAGAAGCTGCTGTAGCTCTGAGGCACGTGGAGGTGATGTTGGCATGTAGTGAGGATAATGCAGTCATCTCAACTTGGGCCTCTCTCAGTGCCAGCATCCAAAGTCTTGGGTGAGGGTACCTTTGGGAAAGGTTCATATGTTTCTAGAGAATCTGGGAATAAGGGTAGAGAGGACATTGCAGTCTAGCAATGTTTTTCAGGCTTTGTTTTCTAACTGTGCTGTAGGTGTGAGCAAAGCAGTGCATGTTCTGCACTGGCTGTGCTTCGTTGTCTGACATTCCTCACTTGAAAACACTCAAGCTGGAGGAAGCTCAGCCAAAAATCCTGGGAAGTGATACAGTCCTATTAATTACATGAAAAATAGTCATATACACACCAGAACTTAGTTGAAGTGATTCCATATGTTTGTATAATGACCTTAAAACTCTTGGTCTATAATTTTAGGCTAGCTTGGCTGTATAGTGATGCTAATCTGAGAAGAATTTGCTTTTCTGTCTACAGCTCTCCATGGTGTATAGGTTATTTTTCTCACATAAGAACAAGGTCTATGTAGTGGGGCAACACTCTTTGCCTTGTAAGGAGTGTGTGTGAGCTGAAGTGTGTATGTAAAGGGTACTGGTGTAAAAGACAGAAGTGCTGAGCCTAGGAATTAAATTTCATGTTACCTCTTCAAGCCACATATGTTACAGAGAGTATAAGATACAAAAATGTGTCACAGAAACATCAGATCTATTGTCACAACCATTTCCAAGACATTCAAGCTGAAATGAGCTGTAGTTAAATGTTTTTTCCTCCCAAGTAAGCCTCAATAATGAGATCAGCTTTTTGACCTGTTCTCCCCTCTGCTGCTGGCATGTGTTTTGTTATCCTTTGAAGATGCAAGATTCTAAGCTCCATGTCTCCTAGAACAGCAAGAGGTTGTTTTATTCTCTTGAAAATTTCCCTTTTTTGCCCAAATTGGCCCTGGAAAGCCTCAGGATTTCCTCCTGAATTGCATGCCTGAGTCTTGTGTTTCCTTCTTCATAAAGACAAGCTTGCCCCACTGCCTAGACAAATGTGTTTAAGCTTGAGCTGCATATACATCCCTGGGGCATGTGAACAGGAGAACTTTAGAGAGGCTCCACACTCCTTCCTTTCCCTAACCTCTTGCTTTATTCCAGAGAGCTAAGCATATACTAATTTTTGTCATTTTTGCTAGGCTGAAACAAAGAGAAAACTCTATCCCCCTTTTTTTCTGGTGTATAACATCATTCTTCCTTCCCAATGTTACCAAGGATGTAAGTAGGGACCACAGGCAGGGTGACAACAACCAAAGGTCCACCTTATAGTAGCAATTCCTAGCAGATGCTTAGGGGTATTCCTAAGTGTAAGGGACATTCTAAGAATAAGAACATGGCAATCAAGTAAGTGAATGATACTTCTCCCAAATATTTTTCTCTTGTCCAGCAATATTCTCTAAGATTTCTTGAGGAAGGTCTTTGTCTTTAAAGCTCCCAGTGATGTTCTTCTCTCACAGAAATCACTGTCTGAATTGTTTTTGTCCCTAATACCATCATATGGCAAGAAGTTCCACAGTTCAGAATATTGAGTTAAAATAGCAGGAAAAGGTTCTGAACATTATTAGAAATTAGGAGGAAGTTCTTTACCATGAGGGTGGTTAGACAGTGGAACAGGTTGCCCAGAGAGGTTGTGGAAGCCTCATCCCTGGAAGCTTTTAAGACAAGGCTGGATGGAGCCCTGAGCAACCTGATCTAGTGGATGATGTCCCTGCCCATGGCAGGGGGTTTGGAACTAGATGATCTTTAAGGTCCCTTCCAACTCTGACAGTTCTATGATTCCAGATTCTTGGGAAGTAACTATATAGATTAGAAAGGGGGGATGTGTGTTTTGTTTCAGGTTTTGTTTTAGAATGGAGATATTAACTTCATAGCAAAGGCAGTGTTCTTCAAGTTTTGAAGGTTGAGTCTGTGGACAGCCAGGTTTTCTGCTGATGTAAGTTGCTATTGCTCCACAGGCTGAAGTGGATCTCTGCCTGTGTGAATCAGCCTCAGCCCTGGCCCCCTGTGTTAACCTCTCTCCAGTAGTAAGTTTCCACCCTTACCAATGTTAGGAGAGGGGAAATAAACTAGCAGCAAATGCCTCATGCAGAATTTGGTGTGGGAAAAAAAAATGCTCAAATAAACAGGAAATTTCCCACCTTATTTTTTCTTTCTTCTTAGTTACTGCTTCTTGTTTCTGTGCTCACAGTCCCACAGCTTCCTTATCTCCCTGAGGACTTGGGGGTGGAGTAACAGCTGGAACATGCCCTGAAAGGCAGCCTCCGGCACTGAGCCACAGCGAGGCAAACCCAGCTCCAGACAGCTTGACATTTGGTTGTCATGAAGCTAACCTTAGGAGAGTGCAGCAACAGTGCTGACAAGTTGGAGTCTTTCTTGTCTACACACGATTTATGAGCAGTGAAAAGCCCCAAAACTCCATAGTGAGTGACTGGAGGAGGAAAGATCAGTTTCCAGCATCTGTCACCTGTAGGCATTCTTGGATGTCTGTTGAAGGTTGAATGTCTGAACTCTTCTTTCCATGGGAAGTGTCAGTAAGGTCTCTATCTGCTTCTCCCTGTCATGAAGATCAGACCAGCTGTGTTTGAGAAACCTTCTGACTGTGCTGTGAGGACTAGGTTTCTGAAGAGCAGAGGGGAGGATTGGCAGATAGGTAAACAAATAGACCACACCATGCTTCGACACAAAGCCAGAAGTAAAGTGGTTCTGCAGTGCTTTGCCCAGTTGTTGCTAGGGTGCTCATGGAAAATATAACGTAAAAGTAACTTGAAGTTATTTTAGTGACTCATCATTTCTGTAAAGACCAGAATCTGCTCTGGATTCAACTGTCAGCTGTGTCTGGATGTCTGATGGGTGTGTTAAGATTTTATTTCTGGAGGAATTCAGTGTATTTATTTCCAAATCTGAAAGCTTTAGATGTATTGCATCTGCAAAAGCAGCTGTGAGCCACATAGCGTGGGTGTTGCACCCACAGTGCTAGTGAAGCTCATTGTCACGGAGACATGAACTGACTCAAATGTGTATCAGAACACATTATTTTGTATCAACAATAGTGTGTGTGGCCAGCTGGACTAGGGCAGCCATTGTTCTCCTGTGCTCAACACTGGTGAGGCCACATCTTGAATACTGGGTTCAGTTTTGGGCCCCTCACTAAAAGAATACATTTCGGTGCTGGAGTGTGTCCAGAGAAGGGCAACGAAGCTGGTGAAGGTTCTACAGCATGTTTTTATAAAGTCTTGTGAGGAGCAGCTGAGGGAACTGGAGTTGTTTAGTCTGGAGAAAGGGAGGTGCAAAGGAGACCTTCTCACTCTCTACAGTTCCCTGAAAGGAGGATGTAGCAAGGTAGGAGTTGCTCTCTTTTCCCAAGTAACAAGTGATAGGAGGAGAAGAAGCAACAGCCTCAAGTTGTGCCAGGGTAGGTTTAGGTTGGACATGAGAAAAAATGTCTTCCCTAAAAGGGTTGTCAAGGCCTGGAAGAGGCTGCCCAGGGCAGTGGTGGAGTCACCATCCCTGGAAGGATTGAGAAGCTGTGTAGATGTGGTGCTGAGGGACGTGGTTTAGTGATGACCTGTCAGTACAGGATCAATGGTTGGACTTGATGATCTTAAAGTTTTTTTCCAATCTAGACAATTCTGTGATTCTAAATGTGTCTGCCAGACAGATTCTGTGGAGACATCTCAGGAGTGAGTGTTAAACCTGTTTGCCATGGGATGAAGGAAGCAGGGATTCTTACACAGCTGCTGGAGACTGAGATTTTTGCCTTTGGTGCAGTAGACCAAATGCTGTGTTTTTAAAGTCATGGGCAGATATAATTTGCAGGTCCTATTCTGTGAGACATTGAATGTCCTATGTGTCTGTTGAACATGGAGGTTGTCACAGATGCTTAGCAATTTCTAGAATCAGACCTGAGTCTTATGTGTAAGAAAGTATTTTGAAGAGCCAGGAGAAAACAGTGCAAGGTTTGAAGCTCCACTGCAAGGGAATTTTGCAGTGGAAAGGCTTGGATTTGCAATAGCTGCTAAGAAGGAGAGAGAAGGTCAGGCTTTAAATTTTAGGATGGTGATTGTTTCTAAACTCTTGACTGAACTCTTTCCAAATGGGGGGACACTTAAACATCTGAGAATTGAGCACTGGGAAGGGCAAAGGGTGAGAACTTTTGCTGAGGAGCATCTATGAAATGGAAGTCTCTTGTAATGAGCAGCCCCTTCGTTGTGCTTGCAGGGCTATTACAGAAGGACCTTGGATTATCCCCTGATTCGGGAATGGAAGAGGACAGGCTGTTTTGCTGTCCCCATGATTCATTCCACCTTCCTCATTGACTTGAGGAAAGAGGCCTCCACCAAGCTGATGTTCTACCCACCCCACCAGGACTACACCTGGAGCTTTGATGACATCATGGTTTTTGCCTTCTCCAGTCGCCAAGCAGGTATGTCTGGAGCCTTTGCTGGGGAGGATTCACTAGGAGAGACAGGCAGACCTCTCCTTTGAGTTCACAGGCCAAATGTCCTCTGTTGATTTCAGTGATGAGGTTAAGGCTCTGTTCTCTTTCCTCTTTCTGAATTTGGTCAGGGATAACCAGCAGTAAGTGACCAGCAATTCAGCTTTGAATCATGGCTAGCTAGGAGAACCTACTCTGACAGGGGAATTGGACTAGATGATGTCCAGAGGTCCCTTCCAACCCTTAAGATTCTTTGATTCTGTCATTCAAAGGATTTTTGGAGAGTGGATCTGGTGGGTATTCTGTCTCCAGCAATGTCCTGGCTGTAGCAGACCTGTATGGTAGCAGTATCGGAGCCGGAAAAGCTATGGTTGCAGTGGCCATCTGTGTTATTCTTTGTCCTGCTGTGTTGAAAAGGAGGTTTGGGGCTTTAATAGGAAAAAAGAACTGGTGAAGCCTCAGCAGCACCAGTGTTCAGAACTTCATAACTGGTTTGCTGGCTTACTGAGGTTAATGAGTAGGGAAAAGTAGCTTCTGGGTCCTCTGAGTGATGTCCACTTGGTGTTACCTGTCTTCTGTTTGTAAAAGAGGCAAAGGCTGTTCTTGGGGGAGAGACAAGGAGAGAGAAAGTGAAGAAATGTAGCTTGCTGCTGTTGGAGGTCCTTCTGCAGAGCAACCAAGCTCAGCAGGCTGCCTTTCCCACCATTTCCAGCCCAGCAGCAGCTACTAGCTGTTTGTAGCTTTCCTTTTAGTGATGTTTGTGGTTTGAAGTTCTTGACAGCACTGAAAATGATGGTGTTGTCTTTGCAGATTAAGCAGGGCTTTTTAAAACTCAGCTATGAGAGGATGAGGGACATGACATGAGAAAAGTGATTGATAAAGAGGGGCAGCAGGAGCTGAAACTGGAGCCCTTGGGAGACAGGGACAAGATGTGAACTTGCAGGATGCTATTGGGCCCTGACTTTCGGAGTCAGAACGTCGGGATATTGGCATCAGAGGAGAACTGAGGTTTAAGTCTAGATAGCAAAGAAGGCACCTTCAAATCTACCTGCCCCTCTTGTTTCCTTCTGACAGCTCTCCCAGAAATGCAACATCCAATGAATGTAACTGCACTGCATTAGCTCCAGCTGCTTAATAAGTATTTCAGGGATTCAAAGCCATCATTTTTTCCTTCCATCTTTAGAACACTTTAGCTTTTTCCAGGACTGACCCATAACATGAAAGGCTTTGCTTCAGCAGTCTGACCCATTGATCTGCTTGTGTTGTTGGCTTGTGTCCTGGGCTCAGTTCTGTCACACAGGACAAAAGGATGACATCCAAGTTCAGAAATGTGAAAAACATAGAGACTTTGAAGTCAACTTCTCTTCAGAGTAATTTCAGTTACTCCCCTGAAATGGTAAATGGTGTTGAGTTTTGTCCAGGCTAAATACTGAACACTACAGATCAAACAATTGATTTTGAACAGTGAATCTACTGCTTTAAGCAACTGGTTTGGGATGCTCCAAAGAGAGCATCCCACTTCTGCTGAGAGGATGTGGTGGGCATACTGACTCAGAAAAACACTTGGTGCAGGTGTTTTAGTGGCAAAGGAGGACTCTGTAGGGCCCCTGGCACTCATGAAGGTAGCATTTAGCCAGCTCCTGAGTCTCTAAAGACCTAGAGCCTGCTAGCAGGAAAGGATGTGGGGGAAATTAAGGTTGCCTAAATATGGCTGTAGGATTAGGACATGGCTGTGAATCCTGGTCACTGCTTTACAAAGGCTAACAATACAACAAATATCTATGGCTTTTCTGTCCCTTGTACCAATTGTTTATTTTATCCTCAAAACAGAGCTGGAGAGTGAGTCCTCCTCCCTATTTTAAGGCAGCTTTACCATTCTAAAGTAGCTGTGCTCCAGAAGGAACAGAAGTCCTAGCATGGCTCTGTGCAGATTAACTGTGCTTAAGGCAGCGGAAGATAAGAGCGGAGATCAGTGAGCCAGCTAAGATTAGTTGATGAGATCAGTGCCAAATCCATTAATGTCAGCAGGTAGTATTTTTTTATTCTGCCTTTTACCTAAATTACAACTGACAGCTGAATGTGTTTTGGCAAGTCATGTAGCCAGCAATTTACTTGCAGCAGTTATAATGGTAGAAACACTGAGGTCATTAATGCAGACAATTCTGCTCTGCTAAAAATACCAGGGATTAGGGGGACTTGTACATGAAGGCATCAACACACCAGGTAGTGTCTGCTTTTCTTTTCTTTCCTGGAGGGTGAGGGGTGGTTGTGCTAGTTTTGTTTAACAAAAAGGGGACAAAGAAAGAAGGAGGGGAAAAAAAAAACTTTGCTTTTTTCTTTTAGTTTCTTTAAATCTGCTTGGCCAGTTGTATGGGTTCTAGCAGCTTTCAGATTATGGTTAATTAATAAAAGATCTTCCCAAAGCACAATGAAAAACAATGGAAACACTTTCCCTTGGCTTTGCTGCACGTAGCTTTGGAGTGTGTTGCCTGATGTGACATCAGGCCCAATGCAGCTGCAGTTATAGCTGATAGCTGGACATGAGCTGGCAGTGTATGCTTACAGCCCAGAAGTCAACAGTCTTCTGGGCTGCATTCCCAGCAGTGTGGCCAGCAGGTTGAGGGAGGGGATTCTACCTCTGCTCTGGGGAGACCTCACCTGAAGTGCTGGGGCCAGCTCTGGAGAGACATGGACCTGGAGGACTGGGTTGAGAGGAGACCACAAAAACGATCTGAGGGCTGGAAACCTACTGCTGTGAGGACAAACTGAGAGAGTTCAACCTGGGGAAGAGAAGGCTCCAGAGGGACCTTCTTGCAGCCTTCCTTGAAGGAGCCTATAAGAAAGATGGGGGGCAGACTTTGTAGCAGGGCCTGTTGGGACAGGACAAGGGGTGATGGTTTTAAACTAAAAGAGGAGAGATTTAGACTAGATAGAAATAAGACATTTTTTTTTTTACATTGAGGATGGTGAGCCACTTTACCAGGTTGCCCAGAGAGATGATTGAAGCCCCATCCCTGGAACCATTGCAGGTCAGGTTGTTTGGAGCTCTGAGCAACCTGATATAGTTGCAGATGTCCCTGCTGACTGCAGGGACTAGATGACCTTGAAAGGTCCTTTCCTACCCAGACAAGTTTATGATTCCTCAGTCCAGAGGGAACAGTGTTTTTCAGATTACATGCTACTGGGACATTCCCAGTGATCAAGCTCAGCAGTGGGTGTGCCTCTCCCTTACAAAGGTATCTGCTCCAAGGAGAGGCTTTCCATCTTTTTTTTCCCCCACCTTAAGATTCAGCTCCTTGAACAAGCACTTGCAAAAGCTTTTGAGTAGAAGGATGTTATGTTACTGCCTCTTCTTGAAAGCCAGTGCCTGTCCTTGCTGGTGTCTCTCTAGGATTTTCCTCTAATGTTCAGGGCACTGTAAAAACTAATTCTGGAGAGGAAAGGACCATGTTTGATGGTAGACTTGGCACTTCAAAGATAGTTATCCTATGTATTCCTCAAAGTCCTTTGCCAACCCAAGTAAAAATGTCTTTATTTTCAAGCCAAAGCAAACAGAAGCAGGAAGATGCTTGACTGCAAGCCCTAGACCAAATCTCTTTCTAGGCTAATACAGAGCCTGCAGCTGTACTGATACCTTAGGCCTTGCACCTGCATCCTGTGTGATCCCAGGGGAGCTGAACTGCCTGGACCTGCATTTGGCCAACCACGTGCTGTTGAAGCTGGGGATCAGACTTTGCTCCTCCACCCTAGAAAAGTCCTTCCATCTTTGTTGTGGTTTGACAGAGAATCCTTGCAAAGCTCAGGCAAAAGCTTCCATCACCCCTAGCCACACTTGGTTGATTTTATTTTTTCTTTCCCCTCTCTATGGTTGCCTGCTCTGAGAGACCTCTACTCCTCTTTGCCCAGCATGAAGAGCAAGGCCTCCTCTCCCCACAGATGATGTGGATATCGAATGGGACTGCTTCCCTTTCACCTGAACCACTTCACCCCTCTTAGGGGTGGGACAAATGCAGCCTTCCTATGCTACAGGGAGGAATCACAACATGGTTTGGGTTGGAAGGGACCTTTCAAGGTCAACTAGTCCAGCCCCCCTGCAGTAAGCAGGGACATCTTTGACTAGATCAGGTTGCTCAGAGCCCCATCCAATCCTGACCACTTGGGGGTAGAAATGCCTCCACTTTTCACCTCTGGCTTTGAAACCTGTGTGTTTCCACCACATTTGAGCTCTGTTTCCCCCCTCCTGTTTTGGAGGCTGTTGCTGAGCCCTGGGTCTGTTCAGGGAGAGAGGCTCCATGTCCCAGGATCACTGCTGCTCCTCCATCAGCACAGCAGTAGAGGGAAGCCCATTTTGGCTCCTGAGGCAGCCATTGCATCACTTGAGGTTGACTTCTTGGAGAGTGAAGACCTGTTTCTGCTTTTGGCTCTGGTTCTGTGAAGGAATTATCAGGTCATGTGTCAGCTCTCAACAGTGCAGGTGAGGTTTTGGGGGTGGATGTTTCTGTGGTACTCTTCAGTTACCTGCAGTAGTCCTCCTGTGAGGTTGTAGTGAGGTGAGGGTTGGTCTCTTGTCCCAGGTAACAAGAGGTAGGACAAGAGGAAATGGCCTCAAGTTGTGCTGGGAGAGGTCTAGGTTGGATATTAGGAGAAATTTCTTCCCCAAAAGGGTTGTCAAGGCCTGGAAGAGGCTGCCCAGGGAAGTGGTGAGTCACCATCCCTGGAGGGATTGAAAAGCTGTGTAGATGTGGTGCTGAGGGACATGGTTTAGTGGTGACTTGTCAGTGTTGGGTTAACAGTTGGACTTGATGATCCTGAAGGTCTGTTCCAATCTAACTGTGTTTTTTGATTCTCTGATCAGATACTGCTTTTACTAAAGGCCAGTTCTGCCCTCTGCTGTAGGATTTTTTAACTAGTGTGAAGGCAAAGCCCAAAGCAGACCCTTTCTCTGGCCTAAGAGGTTTCCAGTCTCCTAGTAGCAGAAGACTAATAGCAGTTAAAAATACTTGCTGTTTAGGAGCAAGTAGAAATTGGTTTCATGAGAGAGGCCACTTGCTGCTGGCCCTGTAAACCAGAAGATGGCTAAGTGATGTTTTTTAATTGTTTGCTTACATGGCAAAACTTCTTGGGACTGAGGTTCTGGCTTAAGTTTTATTGTGGCTATGTAGCAACAGAGCAGTACAATCCACTGGTAAAAGATCTGACTCTTAATTTCTGGTTTTCTGTGATTCCCCAGGAGTACAGATGTACATCTGCAACCGTGAACACTATGGTTTCCTTCCCATGCCCTTGAAATCTCACCAGACACTGCAAGAAGAAACAGAAAACTTTGTGCATACCCTAATCGAGGCTATGAGTAAGTTGTTGTGCCTTACCATGATGGATACCCCCCACATTGATGCTCTCCTGAAGCCAGACCCCTTTGGGGGTCTGCATCCTGCTCTGGCTGTTGTTGTATTGCTTTGATAGGCAGTTTTCCATTTTCCACTGCTTTTCTTCCTAGGGATGTAATAATTTCAAGGTAAGGTCAACTCCATTCACCAGCCCCCTTAGCTTCCCCCTGTTAAATGCAAAAATGCATCTTTAATATGGAAAGGATGCTGCAAAACCTTGCTTTGGTCATGAAGTCTGTAGGGCAAATGGCTACTGGTTTCTGCTTTGCAACATGGCCACTTATCTGCCATACCCCTTCCTGCACTCACCTCATATCCCAGCTCCCAGTGATGGAAACACAAGTGGATATGTTTTATCAATATCATTGTTTTATCAATGCAGCTTTAGCATGAAGGGTGATGCTTGGGGTCTCTCCTCTCTTGCAGTTGATCGTCCTCCCATTGAACCCTCTCAGTATGTCTCTGTTCCTCCAAAGAACCCTGACAAGATGGGATTTGATGAAGTAAGGAACCTATTTTACTGCTATTGTCTTGTCTTCCTATTTATCACTTCATGGTCCTGGATTCTCCTTGTAGCTTAGCTGCCAGCCATTTCCTTTGGAGTATATTATGTTTTCACTTGGCTCTTTCCCTGTCCTCTTTTGGACTTCAACGTTTTGCAAGGAGGAAATAGCCATTCTTATTTGGGGAGAACTTCTGCTGAGCTCAGGGAAACAGTGAGTGCCATGTTCCTTTGCTCTGCTAGCAGTGTGGTGATGGGAGTTCTTTCTCAGCACCTTTGCAGAGTCCTGGATCCTGGCATGAGTGGTTCCTGGGCCATAGGGTGAGGCAGCAGTGTGTGTGTCCTGCCAGACAGGCTGTGCACCTTAACTGGGGGGCAGGATGATACAAGATCTGCAGGGTAGGCTCACAGATGACACAGAGTTGGGTGGGGATGTTGATCTGCTCAAAGGTAGGGAGACTCTGTAGAGAGATTTGGGCAGGACTATGGCTATGGTGCTGATTTATCCTCCAGTACCCGGCACTGGTGAAGCCACAGCTTGAATTCTGGGTTCAGTTTTGGGCCCTCATTAAAAGAAGAACATTGAGGTGCTGGAGCATGTCCAAAGAAGGGCACCAAAGTTGGTGAAGGGTCTAGAGCCACAAGTCTTTTGAGGAGCAGCTGAGGGAACTGGGGTTGCTTAGTCTGGAGAAAAGGAGGCTCAAGGGAGACCTCACTCTCTACACTAGCAGTGTGGGGCTGGTCTTTTCTTCCAAGCAACAAGTGACAGGAGAAGAGGAAATGGCCTCAAGTTGTGCTGGGAGAGGTTTAGGTTGGATATTTAGAGAAATGTCTTCTCCAAAAAGGTTGTCAAGGCCTGGAAGATGCTGCCTAGGGAAGTGGTGGAGTTACCATCCCTGGAGAGATTCAAAGGACATGCAGATATGTTGCTGAGGGACATGGTTTAGTGGTGACTTGTCAGTGCTGGGTTAACAGTTGGTCTTAATGATCTCAGAGTCATCTAGAATCATCCAGCCAGGAGGAGATGTCAGAACTGAGGCTGAACATAGGCTAACTCCTCAGTTCTTGTGCTGTTTCCTCTGCATCCAACTCTGCAGATCAGTTTGACATTCCTCACACTCTATGACAAAACCTGGTCTTTTGGGAAACCTCTCTTGCTTTCCAGTGACAGAAGGGAACAATATTCCCTCACCTGAGACACACACTGAGGAGCCAGGCTCTCAGCTGGGTTGTAGCCCAACCTGTGTATGTCCAGTAGTGATGAAAACCATGTGTGCTGTCTCCTTAGTGGGGCAGCTCTCCCTCTGCCCTGCTTCCTCATCACATTTTTCTCCTCTGGCCTTAAGTAAAAGTGAACTAGAAAGGTGGTTGCTGATGCTGGTAGAGTTTCAAGGCCTCACAAATTCCTCTCTCAACTCTCCCTCACGTGGTGGAGAGAGAGGAGAAGGCTGGAGGGGGATCTGCTGTGTTTTAATTACCCAGTGTCCATGTTATTTGCAGCACCAGCAACCCTTGTGTGTGCAGCTGCCAGGGTGGCAGTGGCACCGTGACGAAGGGAGCTGTGGTGATCAGGGGAGCCTTTGTTTTCTTGGCATCTTCTGCTACATCTGTTTATGTGACTTGTAAAGCCTGAATCTGATTTGGCTATGTGTGTTTGAGTGTCTGTGTTTAGGATGCAGCTGGTGTAGGGTGTTCTTTTTTTCCCATGTTGTCCTTTGTGGCTGCTCTTTATTTATCCAGTTTATTATTTTTGCATTTGTACTGAGCTGGAATTTGATCCACTTCTTACTGGGATGAGGTTTAGCTTCACAGGCTACAAGGCTGCACTTGTACTTGTCTGCCTGCAACTGAAAAATATCCCTGACCCTCTGCAGTTTACCTGCAAATGAAGGCTTCAGTCCTCTGCGCTCCTCTGTCTCCTCAAGGCTTGGATGCAGCCCTGCCCAGCCAGCTCTATTCCTGGTCTTGGTTCTGTGCCAGGCTTTCTGCTCTGGCAGGGGTAGCAGCAGATTTTTCAGTGCCTGAAATCATTACAAAAGTCCTCTCTTTGTCTTTCCTTGTACTTGCATGGTGGCCCCAGTGATAATCCTAAAAGCAGGCAGTGGCAGCATTGTGGGGGAAGCATGTGGGTCAGTGTTCCTCTGGGACTGGAGCTGGAGGTGGCCAGGTAGCTGCTTAATATAAATCAAAACATCCTATATCTTTGGAAATTATAGTCTGTAACTGCTCTCTCCTCATCTTTTGCTCTTGAAGAGCAAGTTTCCCTGGTGACCATCCATACAGAGTCATTGTTGGAGAACAATTCTTCAAGATTCCAACCCAAAACCACCCCCAAGTTTCTAACAAATTTTAAGGAACACACACAAAACCACATCTCCTGTTTTCAGAAGGTCTACTTTTCTAGTAGGGCTGCTAGAGAAGAGGACTCCCTTTTGTTCTCCACTCCCAAAACAGGAGGCTGATGGTGTCTGTCTTCTCCCCAGATCTTCATGATCAACCTGAAGCGGCGGAAGGACAGGCGGGATCGCATGCTGCGCACTCTCTACGAGCAGGAGATTGCAGTCAAGGTAGTGGAGGCTGTGGATGGAAAGTGAGTTTCAGCTGGGCTTGTCATGCTTGTAAAAAGCAGATTGCATAGCTGCTTAAAACCATCTTCTTGGATGCCCTCAAATCCTTTCTGGTGGGGAAGGGTGGGCTGAGAGGAGAGGTGAACACCGCTTTTATTTACCTGGTGGTCTCTTTGGGGTGTTTTTGCTCTGTTTCATTCTGTTTCTGCAATTAATCAGACTTGGTGAGAGTGGAGCAGGGCAGCATGATTCAGACTAAGATGGAAATCAGTTTTGAATCATACTGATTTCTGTCAGCTGTAATATTTGCACATGGTCAAGGAGTGTAGTGATAGGATAAAGGGTGATGGCTTTTAAACTGAAAGAGGCTAAGGTTTAGATTAGGTATTAGGAAGAAATTTCTTATGGGAAGGGTGGTGAGACACTGGAACAGGTTGCCTGGAGAAGTTGTGAGTGCTTCATCCTTGGCAGTGTTCAAAAATAGGTTGGATGAGGCCCTGAGCAACCTGGTCTAGTGGAAGGTGTCCCTGCCCATGGCAGGGGTTGGAACTAGATGATCCTTAAAGTACTTTCCAACCCAAACCATTGTACAATTCTATGATTAAAAGGAGTCAGCAGTGAAAGTGTTGAGAGAACTTAACCTACTGGGAAGATTGTCCATCTCAGTGCTACAGAGCTGTTGTACTACAGCAATAACTATGACACATCCCTCTCCAAGCCTCCTCTAAGGTGTGTTAAGACCTTTTTATAATGAGAAATCAAGGCTGAAATTTTGAGTCTGGGAGTTGCAAAAAGGCCTCAGGGAGAGAGAAGAACTCATATGCCATCTAGTGGTCTTAGAGACTTGGGTACCCATTAAGACCTCTTAGAAAAATCATCTAAGCCAAGCCCCTGGCAAGTTGATGGTCCCCCAAGAAGTCATCAGTAGAGTTAAGGATATCATTTGGCAGCTTGATTTAGAAGTGTATGTCGAGAAGTTAATTTTTCTCTGGGGTTTTGAGCAAAACAAGTGCAGGATATTCTGGAGGTCAGGCTTTTCTCTGAACAGCATCATTTCCTGGTTCCTATTTTAAATGGTGATAGATATTCTCTATTTCTCAGAGCACTGAACACGAGTCAGCTCAAAGCTCTCAGCATCGATATGCTCCCAGGTTACCAGGACCCATACTCCTCCAGGCCACTAACCAGGGGAGAGATTGGCTGCTTCCTTAGTCACTATTACATCTGGAAGGAGGTAAGGAGTGAGGAGGTGCCTCGGGGTTCCTGCAGGAAGGTGGCAGGGGCAGGCACACAGCCAGTCCTAGGGCAGAGCATCAGACACAATGCACGTTTCAGGATGGAACTGTTCTCCTTGGTTTTTAGGGGATCATGCACAGGAGTCTTCTTGAACACAGGGTTCAGCTTTCTCCTCTCTGCTGTTTGTTTGCTGACAGCTCTGGGTGGTTTTTATCACAACATTTTCATGACTCTTTTTGCAACCATCTAATAACCTGCTTGGAGCAAGACTGCTTAAGGGAAAGGCAAGAAGGTTATGAACAACAAATGGTGTCAAAAAACCTCTCCTGCTTTTTTCCCCTTGTTCTGCATCTGCTCTGAAGCCAATTCCAGTGACTCTGCTGAATGGCTTTTTTGAGTTGGCATATCCATAAATATTCTTCACATTAGGGACCTCTGTTACTTGAGCTAAGAGATCTTGTTTGGATGGTAAAAGCTGTAGCTTCCATCTGTCCCTGGTCACCTGGGGAGTGAGACTTGAGAAGGTCTAGGCTATGTTGGTTAGAGATGCTGGTGTTACAGAGCTCAACATCAGCAGGAGGGACTGTTTGAAGTGAGGTGAGATGTGGAGGCAGGAAGAAAGACTTGGTACTAAAAGAAGACTGGGCAATGGTGGTGGTGGTTACCCAAATACAGCCAGCCCTCTGCCCTTGGAGGTGTTAGCTGCAGCATCTCTCAGCAGGGCAGGGCACTGATCCAAACAGCCAACAGACAGGAGTGACTTCCGTACTGAGAGGTCAGGCTGTGCTTTTGGGATTGAGACTTGTCACCAACAGCCAGATGGGAACCTACCTGCAGGATGCCATTGCATGCTTGTTCTTGATGCCATCAGGGCCAGGTTTTGCTATGCTAGATTGTCTTCCTTGCCCAGGTTTCAAAAGCACTTTTTTCCAACAAGGAGGCTTTTCTGAACAGCAGCTTTGTCATCAGAGGCTGCTGCATGTTCCTCTGAGGAGGTGATTATTGTGGTTGTGCTAGATGGTGGCTCATGGGTTCTGGTACTGCAACATCAGGCCGTCTTTTCTAGGCTGCAGGTGCTCATCCACAGGATATTTTCCGGCCTGTTCTCACTGGCTCTTATGTCTCTCCCAGAAGAGCTGTGAGTGTGGGAGTGGTTCTCCTGACTCTCTACCTAAGTGATCTAGAAGGCAGGTACCAGGTCTGGATAACCCCCAGCAATTTCAGGGCTGCTGTGGTCACTTCTGAACCCCCTTGTTTCAGGTGGTGACCAGAGAACTGCAGAAGACACTTGTCATTGAGGACGATGTGCGCTTCGAACACCAGTTTAAAAGGAAACTCATGAAGCTGATGGAGGACATAGAAAAAGCCCAGCTAGACTGGGAGCTTATGTAAGTAACTGGTTCTCAGCCATTTGGGAAATCCTGGGCTGCAGGGGAGGTCAGCAGCACCTGCTCTGTCACGATAGAGGTGTAGGTTAATGCTGGAGTGCAGGGGAAGGTGGCAGAGACTTCTTGGTGGCTCTTCCCATTGGGACCGAGCTGCCTCCTGGGCCAGGGTAATGCTGGAATGCTCATTGGGTACCACTGCTGCCCTCTGTGGGCAGCATTGGTTGATCTCGGCAGTATCTGGAGATGCTGCTGTGCTAGAGGAACTGACATAGCTCAGTCCTGAGGTTTGGACCATGTCATCTTAGCTCCCTTATCAAATCTTTCACAGCTATACCACCTGCTGGGTTAAGACTTGGATGTTTGGGAGTAATGCAGGGTAGAAATATGTGAAGCCTGGTCAGGGATTACTTCTTGGATTGACCCTTTGCTTTTCCCTGGTTGACATGAACACCTGTGTGGTCCTAGTTGCTGCAGATTCACTTTAGCTCCAATTTCCTTGGTCTTTTCACCCTTTAAGCTACATTGGCCGGAAAAGGATGCAGGTGCAGGAGCCTGAGAAAGCAGTTCCCAATGTCATGAACCTGGTGGAAGCTGACTACTCTTACTGGACCCTGGGATATGCAATCTCTTTCCAAGGGGCTCAGAAACTCATTGGAGCTGAGCCATTCGGCAAGATGCTGCCTGTAGATGAATTTCTGCCAGTCATGTACAACAAGCACCCTGTGTAAGTAGGATGCCTTTGTTGCTGGGGTTGGTATGAGCTGGGTCTTGCTGAATGATCTTAATGCAGATCACGTTGTTGTGTCTCACTTCTGTAGCCTGGCTGGTGGGGTTATTCCTCTTGCTTTTTTGTTATCTGCAGCAGAGCTCCTGCCACAGGTCAAAGGGGGTAGCAGACCACAGAACCACAGAATGTCCTGAGTTGGAAGGGACCCACAAGGATCATTGAATCGAGCTCCTAGTTATGCACAGGACAACCCCAAAGTCACACCATGTGTTTAAGCGTGTTGTCCAAATGCTGCTTGAATTCCATGAGAGTTGGTGCAATGACTGCATCCCTGTGGAGCCTGTTTCAATGTTCTGCCACCCTCTGAGTGAAGAACCTTCCCCTAATAGCTAACCTGAACCTCCCCTGGCACAGCTTCATGCCATTCCCATGGGTCCTATCACTGGTCACCAGAGAGATCAGCACCTGCCCTCTTCATCTCTGGTGAGGAAATTATAAACTGTCATGAGGTCTCCCCTCAGTCTCCTGTTCTCCAGGCTGGACAGACCCAGTGATTTCAGCCATTCCTCATAGGGCTTCCCCTCCAGACCCTGGGCCATCTTTGTGACCTCCTCTGGACTCTCTCTAACAACTTGATAACCTTTTTGTATTGTGGTGCCCAGAACTGCACCCAATACTCAAGGTGAGGCTGCACCAGCCCTGAGTAGAGTGGGACTATCACCCCTCTCCATCAGCTAGCAATGGAGTGCTTGATGCACCCCAGGACCTGGTTGGCCCTTTGGGCTGCCAGGGCACACTGCTGGGTCATATTTAAGTTACTATCAACCAAAACTCATAGGTCCCTTCCGGCAGGGCTGCTTTCCAGCCTCTCATTCCCCAGTCTCTAGGTACATCCAGGGTTGCCCTTTCCCAGGTGCAAAACCTGACACTTACCCTTGTTAAACTTCATGTGGTTTGTGACTGCCCAGTCCTCTGATCTATCCAGATCTCTCTGCAGGGCTTCTCTGCCTTTATGGGAGTCAACAGCTCCTCTCAGCTGAATTAAAGAGCACTGGCCCTAAAATGGAGCCCTATGGAACCCCACTAGTCAACAGCCCAATGTAACCCCATTTACTATAACCCTTTGAGCTCGACCCCTCAGCCAGCTGTGTACCCATCTCATGATGTGCTTGTCGAGCTGTATGCTTGACATTTTATCCAGTAGGATACTGTGGGAGACAGTATCAAAAGCCTTACCTGCTGCAGAGGAGTTGTTGTCCATCCTGGGTGCAGGGCTTATAGGCTAGTTCTGAGACACTTGGCTCTCTCTGATAACAGAGACTTTGATTGTACAGGTTGTGTGTGGTTGGAAGGCTGCAGAGAGTCAGGCTCCACCCCAAAGCAACTCCCTGGGACCTGTTTCCTCAGGGGGTTGGTTTGTATCTCCTGGTTATTAGCAGTGGTACTGATAAGCATTCACTCTGTTACTGATGGTTTTTCTTTAGAGCCAAGTACATGGAATACTATGAGTCCAGAGACTTGAAAGCCTTTTCAGCAGAACCCCTGCTTGTTTACCCAACCCACTACACGGGGCAGCCAGGCTACCTCAGTGACACAGAGACCTCTACCATCTGGGACAACGAGACTGTGTCAACGGACTGGGACAGAACACACTCCTGGAAATCCCAGCAGCAGGGCACGATCCACAGCGACGCCCAGAACAAGGATGCCCTGCCTTCCCAGTCATCTCTCAACATGCCATCCTCCAGGGATGAACTATGACTGCCTGTTCCCCTGGGACTCTGACAACAGCTGAACCTGCCTCACACTTTAGCTTTTCACCCTTGAAAGTTGTAGAGCAGCTCTTCATGTGGTCTCCTTCCCTCTGCTTCCAATGGCAAAGCACCCTGGTTGAACCTGCCAGCTAAGCGAGATGCTTAGGACCAGGTGGGAGGTGAAGGAGGAAGAACAAGTGTTCTTGACTGTCAGAAAAAAGGCAGAGACCTGAACAAAAGCCCTCAGAAGCTTTTGTGAAAAACCCAACCTTGAATGATGTCTTTCTACAGCAGCTCATGTAGGATACTGTATTTATAGAGATTAATATATAGAGGTGTACAAGTGTTCATACTTTACTGGGTAGCTGTGCCTGGGCTGCTGTGTAGCTGTTACTCCTTGTAGGTTTGTAGGCTTTTATAATCCTATTCATGGAGAGAAACTGCAGGCAAGTGTTTGGGTTATATGACTTTGTTTTTCAAAGGGATCCCTGTCAGAATCAGGATGGTTTACAGAAACGTGTGCATGGGAGCAGTGCTCCTCTGCTGTCACACTTCTATAGCAAACCCTTGCTGGCTTCCCCTCTGCAGAGTTCAGATCCCAGCTTACCAGCCCTCCTGATCCTGAACCCTGATCCTGATCTAGCATCTTGGAAGCTGGCAGAGAAAGTGGAAGTTGCTGGGTTGGCTTTGTCTCTGCGCTGCCTGAAGGGAACACAGGCAGAGTTAGTCTGTGTTACATCCTGTTTCACCTCCTGCCTCAATTTATCCCTTCAGGAAAACAAAGCCTGACAACCTGTTTGCAGGCCTCTTTGACTTGGGCCATGAACCCAAGTGTAGGACTTGTAGGAACTTCAGATTTTAAGAGTTTGGTTACAAACTGCTTGACACTATCCTTCTGAAAACAAAACAACCTACAGAAATGGTGGTGGTGTTAACTACTGCTCTCAACAGCTTTGAGAGGATTGAGCATTGCAGGACGGAAAGGCAACTTGCCTGGATATTTTTTCATGTGAGGAGTAAACTTGTCTTTTTTTCAGATGAGTTCTGATGTCCTTGCTGTTGGCTAACATGTCAGCAGAGTAGGGTGTTTATGTTTTTTGTTTCAAAACGTTTCTCAGAGGCCAGGTGATCACAGACTACACTGCTTAGGTTAGCTGGCACAGACCTCAAGCTACAGGCTGTTGGTGCAGCAGGAGAGTGTCCTCCTGGCCTTGCAGTCTCGAGACTCACCTGCTGGCAGAGCTGTGCAGTTCAGTTTGTGTGGCTGGTTTGGGGTTTTTTTTTTACAGATTGTTTTTGTTTGTTCTTAGTAATTACTGATCAATGTTGTGCTTTCTGCTAAAGAAGCCATGTTGTTACCTGTCAGCTGGTCTGATAATACATAGAAGCTGGTGCAAGATGAGCAGCTGTGTGTATTCTTCATTGGGTGGGAGTAGCTCTGGCTGGGGAAGGCCAGCCCAAGAGTTCTTCAGCTGTGTCACTCTACCATGGAGTCACTGGCCACATAAATGTGCCTGTTCTGCAGGAAGCTGTTTTCCTTAGGATGGCAGGTGCCCATGAGACATGGTGAGTATGCAGAGCAGGTCTACTGTCGCCCACCATGCACAGCCTGGGTAATTCTTCTCTGACAAGCTCTCTCCTTCCTTCTCAGATCTCACTTAACAAGTGCCAAGTGTGACCTCTTCAAAGCACTGCTGAGCATTGCAATCCCAGAGATGCTGGTAAGAAGCATGGTGAGGCCTTCAGAAGCAGGACATCTGTAAACTGGTGAGTATCAATCATATTACAGAATCCCAGCATGGCAGGGGCTGGAAGGGACCTCTGGTGATCATCTAGCCCAACTCCCTGCTGATGCAGGGTCACTCAGATACCTTAAAGGCCTCTTCCAACCCAAAGTATTCTGTGATTCTGTTTCAGAACAGAGGTGGCCTCAGTCTAGCTGATAGTTTTAACTCTGTGCACATGTGTGTGTGGCTGTAGCCACGTACACAATTTTCTGTTTATTTACATGTACAAGACCTGGTGTTTGGCCAGTTCTACCTGCTGGGTTTTTGCCTTTGTGTTTTCAGTTCCTTGGCAGGTGTTGCTCAGGCATTGCCTTACTCAGAATGAACCATGTTTTGGAAAAGTAGCAGGCAGTTGAAAAGCTCCTATGTTTTCTTGCTATTTTTCCACTTTCCATGTACTTTTCTTTTTGGACTCATCTAATGGGCTTCAAGCCTGAGTGCAGGTAGAAACCTTAGCTTGACCAAGCCTTCAGGCTGGCTGTTTAGCAAAGGATGTGCCACACTGGGGTATAGCTCAGCTTGACCACAGAGGGGATGCCCCCACTGACAGCCCATGGCCAGAAGTGCCCTGTGCTGTGGTCAGCATTTGACAATGAGTTTCTGTTAGCAGAACTTACTTAATAAGGGGTGAGTAAGATTTTGCCAGGCTTCAGGAACCACAAAGGCTTTTTTTTCCTGGCCCTTTCCCACTCCCTATTCTCTCCACCCCTATTTAATTCCCCCCCTTCTTCCTTTTGGTATGGGGTTTATGGAGTATCTGAGCTAAACCCCACAAGCTGCTCACTGATGGAGAACACACCCAGCAGTGCCCACCTCAGTGACTGTGGTGACAGCAGTGGAACCTAGGAACAGGTTTTACAAAAGCTAAGCATCAAGCCAGCTGGAAAAGCAGTTCCTTCACAAGGGAAGGTTATGATGACAGGCCCGAAAAAAAAAAAAAAGTCTTTGCAATAAGACTGCTTGTCACCTAACAACTCTGCCTGTGCTTTTTAAGAAGGACAAGTGCTGTTGTACTGTTAATGTGGCAATATGAAATTCTAAGTTCAGAGATGGAGTGTATTTATCCTGCAGGAAATGGAGTAAAGCTAAGGGTGCTGTATTCTGTCATCCTAGGTGGTTGAAGTAGAAAAAAACAGTGCAGGAGGCAGCTTAAATTCAGGGTGATCTTTCTTTTGCCTTTGCTCTTCATAAGACAAGAGGCCCTTTAGTGAGAACTGCCACACTTCAGGGACTCGTGTGACTTGGGAGCATTTTCAGGCATCTCCCCCACTAAGTAACTTGTGAAATGGCAGGTGAGGAGGGATTGTGCTGAAAGTCAGGTGTTAGTTGTATTGTGTGCAGGGGCAATGCTGAAAAAAAAATAAAACTCTACAACAATAGTTGTGAGGCCAGAAGGTAAAAATGTCAAGAGGAAGCCAGTGGCACAAGATGGGACCACTCTACCCAGTATTTTGTATTAACTTGCTGCAGAAATCATTCAGTGACCCAGAAGAGAATGATTTCATTAAGAAGTGGTTTGTGTATACACAAAACCCCCCCTCGCAGCTGAGATGCAGTAATAAAGCCTCAGAGAAGAAAGGAGATTAAGACCAGGTAAATATGAATGGAAAAAAGTTTATATACTTATATACACAACATATGTAGTATAAAGATAACAGGTAAGCAATTAAAAAATCTTTTTTATATATAACCTTTAGAAGAATGGAATTTTAAGAACAAGAACATTCATCTTTCAGCATAACATACGTACAACAGGACAAACTAACACCAAACAACACAGCAGAGACATCAACACATACTTACACTGGACATGTACCCATCCTGCTTTCTTGTGGTTGCAAGTGCCTCCTGGAGGCAGTAGCTGCTGGTGGCCCTTGGCTCACCCACATCTTCTGCAAACCAGTGCTCCCATTAGGCTGGGATCTCCTTCTTGGGTCAGGCAGAATGGTATTTTACTTCTCCAGTTATATAAAAATAAATTTAGACATTCTTCTATGTAATACTGGCACAAAGGAAAACATTTTCTCACAAAAATAGTTGGCTTCTGTGGTGTTCTTAAGACAAATGTTGCAATCCCAGTTTTCCCTCTCACTAGGACTCTCCCCTTCCTAAGCTAATGTGCAAAACAAAACCCAAACAAATTAATGACAACAAAGACAAAAATTCCAGTCCATACTGTCCCGTAGATCCGTGGCTGTGTCCAGAGTTGGCTGCGGGGGAGGAGAGACTCTGGCTGTAGGTCTAACAAATGCTCTTCAGCCACCAACGTTCTCAGCCTCCAATACTGACACACTGAGGCGGTGCAGTGGTATAATACTGGATGGTTGCAAAGGCACAGTTCTTGGCCAGGTCTCCCTCTCACAGTAGCCTTGTCTCCCTCTCACAGTGCAAGATTGCTAGGCCTGTTGGTCCAGCGACCCCATTTGGCAGCTCTGGAGAGCTTTGGGCTGTAACATCTCATTTTCACCTGCCCGTTGACCGCGGGTTTTTTCCGCAGGATGAAGTCAAAGTTCACGTGGCTGTTCATGGCATAGAAGACATTGGCGTTGGCTGGGAGGACCAGCTCTGCAAAAGAGGGAGCAGAGCAAGAGTCAATTTGCAGTGTTGCATGTAGCCAGAAGGAAAGCCAAGAGAGAACAGGGACCAGGTGGACAGACTGATCTCTGTTTGCATGGCCTGATGCTAATGATAGGTAGGACCTGGGCCTGCCCTGATCCACAGGGAGGTCATGCCCTGCCACCCAAACACTGCACTCAGGGAGAGGGAGCAGCTGCTCCTCGGTTGGTAGCTCTACAGTCGCAGTGCACGTTTGAAGGTCTACTTGGCAACCCGTGAGTGAGCTCTGCCTATACTGCAATGTGCTGACAGGCCATGATAAATCATCCCTGTGCACCCATTATTGAGGGAGATTATTCTCGCTGGCAGCTCTGACAGCATGTTCATTGCATTTCTAACCTCGCCTTGCATTTTACTCTCTCCTTCAAAATCCAGCAGAACTTTTTAAGCAGCAGCAGAGTTCTGTTTATCATCGCATTGTTGGGGTTGGAAGGGACTTTTAAAGGTCATATAGTCCAACCCTCTGCACTGAGCAGGGACATGGGCAACTAGGTCAGGTTGCTCAGAGACCCAAACAACCTGACCTGGAATGGTTCCAGGGATGGGACATCTCCCACCTCTCTGGGCAACCTGGGATGGTCTCATCACTCTCAGTGTAAAAAATGTCTTCCTTCTCTCTAGTCTAAATCTCTTCTCTTTTAGTTTAAACCCACCACCCTTTGTCCTGTCACAACAGCTAGCGAGTCTGTCCCCATCCTTCTGGTAGGCCACTTTAAGTACTAAGAGGCTGCAAGAAGGTATCCCAATCTGCTTCCCTACCTTTGGCCTCAGAGATGATCTGTACAAGCTCATAATCCTCAGCTGTGTCAGATTCCAGGTTGTGCTTCAACATTGCTCTCTGGATCACAGCACGAGTTTTGTCTTGGCTAGTTAGCTGTAAGGAGAGAGTTGCAATGAGAGATTCTGCTTAGGTGCTGCTAGATACTAAACTATGGTACTTGGGACACATGGTGGTGGTGTTTTTTTTTTAGTTCAAGACAGCAGATACTGCACTAGAAGAGACAGCAGTAAATCAGTGTCTGCCCTCCTGAGCAAACGCTTTGAGAAGCGCGATGTTGTTCTCACTAGTCATAAAGGTCCACATAAAGAACTGCCCCATCTGCTGTCTGCAGACACTAATTCATCTGCAGTCTCCTGTGCTAAATACTTTCTTTGACGTCCTGTAAAGATTTTTGGCCTGGTAGCTGAGTTTACTGTCTGCTGTGGAAGTGCATCTGGAGCAGACACAGCACTCCCTCTGGAGCCTCAGAAAGTCAAAAGGAGTTGTCTCACCAGTAGCCACATCTGTCAGGCTGTCATGGAACAAATGTCTCTTTGCAAATTGGGGGGGG